>OY759272.1:13143103-13255603 GCA_963662155.1 Lamellibrachia columna | reverse complement strand
ATCCAGGCGTATGGTTACATCCAGGTGTATGGTTACACCCAGGTGTGTGTGGTTACATCCAGGTGTATGGTTACATCCAGGTGTGTGTGGTTACGACCAGGTGTGCATAGTTATGTACTTCTTCGAACCGTGATCACTACTGCGTGGCAGCGGGTGGAGTATTGCTGGTTCGGGTCCGTGTTGGTCAGAATATGTCGCGTCTGCGTAGTTTGGCAACATATTAGTGCTGGACTATATGATATATAACAATAAGGACTATATAATTGTTCTATGTTGACATCGTGAGAAGGCACTGTCTAAACCTTTCTTCTGATGGTGTGCTCTTGTTCCACTGATGGTGCTGGGAAAGAATGAGTATTTGCAAGTGTCGATGCGGGTGAAAAAGCGATAAGCGCTGCCTCTGGTGTGTGCTGGTGGGGCGGCGAGTGACTTTGTTGTCACATCAACCAGTTTGTGGTTGATGTGGTACAGTATCACCAACTTGGCATCAGCTCATGTTTGCTCTAGTGACTTCCATTCCAAACTCTCAAGCATGTTCCCTACCCTGCTGCATCGCCAGTAGTCATTCATTACGAATCGGGCTGCTTGTCTCTGGACATTCTCAACTGCTTTGGTGTACTTTTTGGTGGATGGGTCCCATACAGTCGACGCATACTCCACAATAGGCCTTACAAAGGTCTGGTAGCACCGTGATTTGATGGCTTGGGGGCAGCTGCTGATGTTGCGCTGTAAGAAAGTCCTGGTGTTGTTGGCCTTCTTTGTTATGTTGGCGATATGATCATTCCATGTTAATTTCCTGTCAATGGTTACTCCAATGTACTTGGTGCCAGTGACCTCCTTCAGAGCTTTCCCGTGGATCGAGTAGCAGCTGACTACTTTCTTCTTCCTTCTGTTGGTGATTCTGATAATCTCGTACTTGTCTGGGTTGAACTCCATCAATCAGTCTGCCTCCCATTTCTGCAACCTGTCGATGTCATCTTGTAATTTATCTGCATCAGCTGTTGCGTTGATGTTCCGGTACAGGAGGCAGTCATCAGCAAATAACCGTACAGTGGAGGATGCTTGGTCTGGGAGGTCATTGATGTAACACAGGAAGAGGATGGGGCCGAGAACTGTACCTTGTGGGACGCCTGAGGTGACAGCAGCTGTGAATGACCTTTTGCCTTCGAGGACTACTTCTTGGGTATGGTTACTCAGGAAGCTTTGGATCCAGTCCAGTGTATTTCCTCGCATGCCGTAATGATATAGTTTGGCTGCCAGATGGGGATGAGACACTTTATCAGATGGGGATGAGACACTTTATCAGATGGGGATGAGACACTTTATCAGATGGGGATGAGACACTTTATATTTTCAGGAGCCTGGCAGGAATCGCATCAGGTCCAGTGGCTTTATGGAGTTTAACTGCTTCGAGAAATTTTCTCTCGCCTGTTTCACATACTGTGATATCTGGCACGACACTGTATTTGCTAGTTCCAAGGTTTGGCACGTTGCTCTTGCCTCCTTTCATGAAGACTGATGAGAATTGGGTGTTAAGAATATCAGCTTTAGTCTGGCTATCGCTGTGGACAACGCCATTCTTCTTGAGTGGGGCTACTCCGCTGTTTTTTTTTATTTTGATGAAAGACCAAAACTTCTTCAGATACGCGTTGTGGCACTCTGATTAGACAAGCTTCTTTGTAGCCCGGTACTTTGCCATCTGTAAATAATGCCCACAATGTTTCCACTGGTGTGTCTGGGTTGTATCGGGTTTGCATCTCTTCAGCAAAAGCAGCTAGAACTTCCTTGATCTGTTCAGTGTCTGCTTTCTTCCATATGTGGATCTTCCTCTGGACAGGTCTTTGTCTTTTTGGCACGATGTCCGAGTTTACGTAGACTGCTGTATCATGGTCACTGACCCCACATGTGTGTGTGTTTACATCCAGGTGTGCACGGTTACATCCAGGTTTATGGTTACACCCAGGTTTATGGTTACATCCAGGTGCATGGTTAAATCCAGGTGCATGGTTCCATTCCTTGGAGTTTACGTAGACTTCCAGGTGTGTGGTTACATCCAGGTGTATGGTTACATCCAGGTGTGTTTAAACCAGGTGCGTGTGGTTACGACCAGGTGTGCATGGTTACATCCTCATGTGTGTGGTTACAGCCAGGTGTGTGTGGTTACTTCCAGGCGTGTGATGTCTGCCAAGAATGTGTGGTTGCAGCCTACAGTATGTTTGAACATTTACAGTTGTTGGACGCTGCGTGCCAACGGCTCTCACGAATATGGCGCAAGACCTGGTTGACAAGTACAACAACACAGTGAATGAGTCATCACTCACAGGTGGCTCCAAGTACATGGCCTTCTTCCTCAATGCCCAAGAGTACGGCATGAAGATTCTGCAGGATGTACGATCCTCTTGGCACATGTGTCTAATGTGAGTGTTCTTCCTTTTATCTTCTGTAAAGGGGCACATGTGTGGACTTACAATAAAATACAATAAAAACACTTCTATTGTGGTCCTTAGGAAACCAAAGCTTAGCAGTGTTCCTAAACAAAATAGTAGGCAGTTGGAAAAGCTCTATAATTCTGACATTTGTCTTTACACTGGGAATGTAAAGTGGATTAGAACCAGATAATTGAAGCTATCTGGGCTGTTTTACAGGAGTGAGCAGTCAATATAAATATGCTAGTTGCTTCGATGAAAGTGCTTTATAGGTAATTGTGCAGATTTTGAAAATAATGCAATATCAGACAGGGAGCCAATGCAAAGATTTTAGAAATGGCACTGAATGAGAGAAACAAGGAGATAGGGTTACTAGCCTTGACTTGTGAGTAATGTCATTGGAAAAGGCTATATAGCTTTGTAACTATTTTATCATTTGCTTTGTTTGTGTGAGAACATACATAACATGTCAAAAGTTTTATTGGAAAGGTTATCTTTTCTGAATGTGTTTATTATTTTGGTTAGGGAGACTGCATAATCTGTAACTTAAGTTCAGAACCAGATGGAGAACGATGTATAACATGTATATTGTGATTGTGTTCTGTGAGGATAAGTAGCCTGAATTAATGAGTGACAATATTCTGTGTGACAGAGGTCTTGTGATTGCCATGGTGGTCTCCTTCCTCTACATTGTCATCATGCGGTGGGTTGCGGGCCCCATGGTTTGGATCACGATCTTTCTCTTTGTTGGCCTCTTTGGATTCGGTGAGTACAAACTATTTACAGTTGTTGCCATAAATAAGCATGTCATTGACCATAGTATGTTGTACACTGGTGAACATTAAAAAAAGAGAGTTTTTGGAACATGACATTTCATATATGACCATGCACAAGAGTTGTTTTAATCTATGGAGTGGCAGCCATAGTTGATCTGATAATGTTCACCATAATATTAAGTCACTTAGTCATATAGGACCTTTACATTTGTCAATTAAAATATACTAGTTTGGTATATAATTGCCATTGTAATAGAAATAGCATAGCATAACATATATTGGATAAAGATATCACTGACTTCAAAAATGGCAGTCTTAATGTATGTTATTCCTAAACAGTAGATTGTAATGGAGTTAAAAAAAGTACTCTATATAATTCCACCACTGTCCAGTGCCTAGTAATACTGCTAATACATCTGAACTATTGGCAGCACAATACATTTACCAAAGTAATACTGGTTGTAAGTGTCGTACTAGGCTGATAACTAGCAGAATGGTCAGAACATCGGAATCCCAACTGAGAGGACTCAAATCTTGTTTTTGCCCTTTTGAAGTTTTGGCAATTGTGTTTACATCACCTCAGTTCACACAGCTGTATAAATGAGTACCTGGCTACAGACAGTGGAGGACATAGGGTGGATAGCCTATACAGTAATTGCAGCGTGGCTGAAGCTTCCCAATGAAGTTGAGTTGATGTTGGAAGGAACAGGTCTGCCAGGGGGTGAAGTGTCAAGTGGTTTGAATGGTACTGGACACTGATCTATGTAAGAACTCATATTTTTTTACATCTGCAATACCTGGCTGTTGCAGGGACGTACTATAGTGTGAAGAAATACATGTCAATGAAGGACAACCCAGCAAATCAGGGCAATGTGGAGTTTACCACAAACCTTGACAACTACACGAACCTCGCCAACACCTGGCTGGCATTTTGTAAGCTTTATTTTCATTAAATTATATGCTAAAAATAAGAAAAGAACTTTCTCCAAAATAGTCGGAAAGCAAGTAATGTTTTCTACATTTAAAAAAAATATCTGCAGTAAATATTTGTGCTAATACTCATATTTTTTTACATGTTATGATCTTGTGTAGATTTTCTTAATCAATATTATGCTTTATGATCTGGTTATCTGACTCACATGCATCCACTATGTGTTCCATGATCCTCTCACATGGATCAATATTATATGTTATCCATGCTAAGATCCTAACATCCATGCTATGATCCTACCATCTGTGCTATTATTTTACCATCTATGATAAAATCCTACCATATGTGCTAAGATTCTGCCACCAGTACTATGATCCTGCCATTTGTACTATGATTGGACCATCAGGACTATGATCCTACCATTTGGCATTTGTACTATGATCATACAATCAGTACTATGATCCTAAGATCGTACTGTCTATGCTAAGATCCTGCCATCAGTACAATGATCCTACCATATGTGCTATGATCCTACCATTAGTAATATGATCATGCCATCAGTACTATGATCCTACCATATGTGCTATGAAGCTACCATCTGTGCTATGATCCTACCATCTGTGGTATGAACCTACCAACTATGCTATGATCCTATCATCTGTGCTTCAATCCTGTTACCTGTACTATGATCCTATTATGTAGCATGTTTTTTTGTGTGCCTATTATATGTACCACATGATCGTGGAATCTGTATGATCCCTAATTTGCAGCCATCATCTGTGGAACGATCCTTCTCATCACCTTGATCCTCCTCATCTTCCTGAGGAAGAGGATCCTCATTGCAATTGCCGTCATCAAGTCTGCCAGTCGGTGAGTCATCAGTTGCTCTAAGCCTTTCCTTGAAATTCTGAGTCTTGGCCTATCAAAATCAATAATTATTTATGTGATTAAATTCCAAAAACTCTGGTTCACTAAAACACATTTGGGCAGTCCAGACGTCAGAATAGATATAGTCTCTACTATATAGCATTTTTTGATAAAAACGCTCGGATTGGGTATCATTAAAGTATCACAACAGTTGTACCATTTTACCATCCTTCCTTGATTTTTTGCACAACTAAATTAAATCTGCTAGCAGCTTTATTACATACTGTATTCCACATATTAAGCATACAGTATGCTTGAAAAAAAATTTAGATACAGAAAAATGTAAAGAAATCTGTTCTTGTAAGAATACGCCAACATTTGTTTTTCTAGATAAGGTAACTATTTCAAAGTGGTGCCATATGGTATAGATGGCACTATTTTTCAATTCTTCCACACCTGGTCACCAGATGGCACCACACCATCTGGTATGCAAAATATGGTGTCCGCTGAGAAAGCAAGTAGCTCCAAATACACATTTTGATCAACCTTTTATGGTTACTATGTGTTTGAAACTACTTATGAGTCAAACAAAAGTTGGTAGTGGTGAAGCAGGCTTGTTACAGAGCAACTACAATCACTGTTACATATGTTTGATACAGATTGAGCAAGTTGCCAGCATCATTATTATATTTTTGTTTCAGAGCTGTTGACATCAGCATTACATTTGTTTCAAAACTTCTAGAATAATTGTTTCATGTCTGTTACAGAGCTGTTGGGGCGATGATCTTTACTCTGTTCTGGCCACTGATTCCGTTCCTGCTTCAAGTCATCCTGTTCTTCTTCTGGGGCGCCTCAGCAATGTATCCTTTTGTCGTCTTGTTCATACCATTAGTGCTACCACCTTGCGTATGTCATCCACTTAACATGGTGTTCTTCCAGCAATTACGGTGTGTCATGGCGCTTACCAGATTAGCTCGAGCATAATGTCTTTCTTAATGATCTCTTGAAGAGTGACAGTGTCTCAAATTGGTAGAGATCTGTGGGAGCGAGCCGTACAGTACCTGGTCTGTGGGAGGGAGCCATACAGTACCTGGTCCATGGGAGGTAGCCGTACAGTACCTGGTCTGTGGGAGGGAGCCATACAGTACCTGGTCCATGGGAGGTAGCTGTACAGTACCTGGTCCATGGGAGGTAGCTGTACAGTACCTGGTCTGTGGGAGGTAGCTGTACAGTACCTGGTCTGTGGGAGGTAGCTGTACAGTACCTGGTCTGTGGGAGGTAGCTGTACAGTACTTGGTCTGTGGGAGGTAGCTGTACAGTACCTGGTCTGTGGGAGGGAGCCATACAGTACCTGGTCCATGGGAGGTAGCTGTACAGTACCTGGTCTGTGGGAGGTAGCTGTACAGTACCTGGTCTGTGGGAGGTAGCTGTACAGTACCTGGTCTGTGGGAGGTAGCTGTACAGTACTTGGTCTGTGGGAGGTAGCTGTACAGTACCTGGTCTGTTGGAGGTAGCCGCACAGTACCAGGTCTGTGGGAGGGAGCTGTACAGTACCTGGTCCATGGGAGGTAGCTGTACAGTACCTGGTCCATGGGAGGTAGCTGTACAGTACCTGGTCTGTGGGAGGTAGCTGTACAGTACCTGGTCTGTGGGAGGTAGCTGTACAGTACCTGGTCTGTGGGAGGTAGCTGTACAGTACTTGGTCTGTGGGAGGTAGCTGTACAGTACCTGGTCTGTGGGAGGTAGCTGTACAGTACCTGGTCTGTGGGAGGTAGCCGCACAGTACCAGGTCTGTGGGAGGGAGCTGTACAGTACCTGGTCCATGGGAGGGAGCCATACTGTACCTGATCTATGGGAGATAGCCATACATTACCTGGTCTGTGGGAGGTAGCCGCACAGTACCAGGTCTGTGGGAGGTAGCCATACATTATCTGGTCCGTGGGAGGTAGCCATACAGTACCTGGTCTGTGGGAGGTAGCCATACAGTACCTGGTCTGTGGGAGGGAGCTGTACAGTACCTGGTCTGTGGGAGGTAGCTGTACAGTACCTGGTCTGTGGGAGGTAGCTGTACAGTACTTGGTCTGTGGGAGGTAGCTGTACAGTACCTGGTCTGTGGGAGGTAGCTGTACAGTACCTGGTCTGTGGGAGGTAGCCGCACAGTACCAGGTCTGTGGGAGGGAGCTGTACTGTACCTGGTCCATGGGAGGGAGCCATACTGTACCTGATCTATGGGAGATAGCCATACAGTACCTGGTCTGTGGGAGGTAGCCGCACAGTACCAGGTCTGTGGGAGGTAGCCATACAGTACCTGGTCTGTGGGAGATAGCCATACAGTACCTGGTCTGTGGGAGGTAGCCATACAGTACCTGGTCTGTGGGAGGGAGCTGTACAGTACCTGATCTGTGGGAGAGAGCTGTACAGTACTTGATCTGTGGGAGAGAGCTGTACAGTACCTGATCTGTGGGAGGGAGCCATATGGTACCTGGTCTGTGGGAGGGAGCTGTACAGTACCTGGTCTGTGGGAGGGAGCGATACAGTACCTGATCTGTGGGAGGGAGCCATATGGTACCTCATGTGTGGGAGAGAGCCATACAGTATCTTGTTGTGCGAGGACACATTGACGACTTTGTGCAATATTCTTGTATCAAATGATTTCTGCAGTGTTTTTGCCAAAGTCCAAGATTTGCAATTTGCATATAAATATCAGTTCAACAATGCGTGAAGTATTTCAAAAGCGACATTGTGCTTAATTAATTAGCATCTATAGGAATAAACATTTGTAAGCATGTGGTAAACTTCAATTAATGCATTTCTTGTAAAAATGTTTTGTTTGCAGTGTAATGCTTTGTATGTTTTGTTCTTACTTGTGGCATTTGAATTGATTTAAATATTCCTTGACTCATGTAACTGTAGTTACCTGGCATCATCTGGCAGCGCCACCTACAGCCAGACAACTTCAACCATAACCAATGACTCGAGTGGGGTAAAGCAGACCTTTGAGAGTGTGGTCGCCCAAGTACCCTGTACCCCTGTACGTATCCCCCACCACTGCCAAAAAGAATGGTTTAACAGCCATAGAGACAAGGATGTTAAGAGGAGATCAAATTGAAGTTTTTATGATATTGAATGGTTATGAAAATATTGATAGAAATATTTTTTTTCTCGCTTAAGAAAGATAGTAGAACTAGAGTGAAGTGACATTAGTTAAGGATCAGTGTAGATTAGAATAGGATATCAGAAAATATTCATTCTCACAGAGGACAAATGAATGGAACAAATTATTTACACATTGTGTAGATTCTAACTGCGTGAATATGTTTAAAAAATGTACAAATTTCTCAAAAGTGCAGGTTACACATAGTTGAATAATTGTTGGACAACCACTACGATAATGTGCACGCATGCACGCACTCACGCCACACGCACGCACGCACACAAATGCTGTATTACTTTACTGATTATATGTCAGCAGTTTTTACTCATCGGATACACGTATAATAATAAGAAACGTGTTCGCAGGGGAACGATACAGCTGGGTCCATGTGTAACTTCCTCAAGTATGGCGGAGATCAGTGAGTATAACCACTGATTGTATTATATTGCACAATCACGTAATGAGTTGATCATAGCATGTTTAAAGTGCAAGGGTTTGCCATAAACGTTGAAATAACAGATTTAAAGCCAGTCTGTTATAGAGATGACCTAAAACTCTAGGTAGCCAGCCATCTAGGTGACAGAGACAAATCTGTTTGCCTACAAATATACTGGGCAAGCGGGTAGGCTGGCTACATGGCTGGCTGGCAGAGCAGACCCAGTATTAATTACTGTGTTTATGATGTATATTAATTTGTAGACAATGTATACATCTGATATGGAAGTTAGACAATTTGCTAGAATATTATGTTTTTACTGTATAACATGATTTTACAAAATAAACGACTACACTTAGTACCTTCGAGACCATGTTTGTGTTTTCTACATCATCGTATTTATTCTATCCTTTGCAGGTACACAGCATACCTACAGTTCTTTCAGCTGTTCATGCTCTTCTGGGTGATGAACTTCATCGTGGCCCTGGGTCAAGTCACCCTGGCCGGGGCCTTTGCTTCCTACTATTGGGCCTTTAATAAGCCAGATGACGTACCAGTGTTCCCTGTGTCATCTTCTCTCTGGAGAGCTCTACGGTACATATTTCTCCGTGAAAGATTTCACAATGATATAAAATCTGTAGAGAATACTGGCAAACTGGACTTTGCAATTATTTACATTTTATTTAAAGTTTATGTCATTGTTTATGATACGATTGAATTATTTAAGAAGTAATTTTTATGTTTCAAAATAAAATTGACAGATACTTGATAAGGGTGGGCTATACATAGATGAAATTTTTTTATCTCTAGATAATGCTTCCTTGTCCACTTGCCACCTGGAACTTGTTACTTTGGATGACAATCTTGTTAAATATTGGTAAATTTATTATTAAATAATCAACATTCTTCAATAAAACATTAATTTCTTTAAGCGGACATTTCAGTCTTTAAATTTAATTATGTTTACATTGATATAAATTGTGTAAATAATTAATTGCAAAAATGAATAATTAGTTGTTATACATTACCTTTGATCCAGTGTAAACACAGTGCAGTCCTCTAGAGGTGTGTTGTGTGTTGCACTTACACTACTGTAAACAATAAATTGTTCAATAATTTATTATAAATTGTTTTCACAAAGAATGAACTGTTTACCTGAAGAATAAAATGTTTACATGATTAGTTTACATTACCTTAGAAAATAATGCATTGTTTTTCAACAAATTAAATGGTCAGTTATATATATATATATATATATATATATATATATATATATATATATATATATATATATATATATATATGTATATATATATATATATATATAAATATATATACCTATATATATATATGTGTATATATATATGTGTGTATATATATATATATATATATATATATATATATATATATATATATATATATATATATATATATGTATATATGTATATATATATATATATATGTGTGTATGTCCAGTGCCTCCTCTGGGGTTGACATAGACAGGACATGGCGATAATAAAATGTTGAATATATGCCATTATTTGTCAGGTATCATCTTGGTTCGATCGCGTTTGGTTCACTGATCATCGCCATCATCCAGATCATCCGAGTGATACTGGAGTACATAGACCACAAATTAAATAAATACGATAACGCCGTTGTCAAGTTCTTGCTCAAGTAAGTCTACGATTATTCGTTCGCAGGACAGAAATGCAAATATGTCGAACCTAATTTATGCATTGTATTTGGGAAGTATATGTTTTTACCAGTAGCATATCAATGTGTTACTAGCAGTATATCAATGTGTTACTTGTAGCATATCAACGTGTTACTAGCAGCATATCAACATGTTGCAGCATATCAACGTGTTACTTTCAGCATATTAACATGTTACTAGTAGGATATCAACGTGTTACTAGCAGCATATAAATATTAACATTATACCCATGTTGCAGTGTTTACACTGGCTGCCCGTTCGTTTTTTAAACAAGCTTTTTCATAACTCACTGATGAGGACATTTTATGTGCATGCATTACATATTGTATATATTAGTTTCTTACCATATTTATGGTCATTCTTTTAGTTTCACTTGTATCACTGAACTTATTTAAAGTATATTTCTTAAGAATTACTTTTTTAATATAATTGTATTAACAGTTTTTATGGTTATATTCTTAGTATTACTTGTATAAATGAATATATTTAAAGTAGTTTTTAGAATGTTTTAATGTATTTAATTTTGTTAGCAGTTTCATGATCATTTTCTTACTTTTACTTGTATTCCTAATTATATTTAAAGTAGTGTCATAGAATTTTTTTAATGTTTATTTTGTTAGCATTTCTTTTTTATGCTTAGCATTTGTGTAGACTACGCTTATTCTCTTAGCTACTTATGACCTGTAATATACTACTATGTATGTAAAGTGCCTGAGAGCAATCTCGATCGATCGGGCGCTATATAAGTACTTTTTATTATTCTAAGGCATTTGTTCTATTGGCATGTCATAACTTCTTTTGAACCATAAATGTTTCATGGGTTAACTCATAAGTAGCTAGTTGGGGGCAACCATCTTTGACACCCCAACCCCCATGTAACACATTGTATCACTGCACCAAACACCCCTCCGAAAAAATGTAACACTCAACAACTATACCCCTTCACCCCCATTAATGTAGTGTCAATGTAAAGCTGAGCAAAATTCAGAACATGCACGCTACACAAACTGACCTGAATTATGATCCTGTTGCTAGTGCACTGTGAGTAGTGTGACCCTGTTGCTAGTGCACTGTGAGTAGTGTGATCCTGTTGCTAGTGCACTGTGAGTAGTGTGATCCTGTTGCTAGTGCACTGTGAGTAGTGTGATCCTTTTGTTAGTGCACTGTGAGTACGGGTAGTGTGATCATAAATTGCATATGCACAAGTTGTGAAAATCACCATTATCACTCAGTTGTGCTTTTGGCAGTTAATAAATGCTTTCGACTACAAAAATTAGAAATGTCTTACTCTTTCGTGTACCGATAATAATAGTGCTTTGAGCTTGTGAAGCGAAATACGTACGTCAGGGGTGTTATGTAACAGGGTTGTAAACACCCCTCCCTTGTGATGCTTTGTAACGTTTTCGTATATACCCCATGTCCCCTCTGGCATTACATAATTTTTGAATGACCCCCCCATATAATTATAATGCCAAAACTCTCAGCATCTTTGGATCTCAAAGTACATCTAAGTTACTAATATGCTACACTTCATGTTTTAATCTTTCTTGCATCAGTATAATATTATTTTTCCTCAGAAATTGCATGAAATGACTGTTCCTTCGCAGGTGTCTCAAGTGTTGCTTCTGGTGTCTGGAGAAATTCATGAAGTTTCTCAACAAGAACGCCTACATACTGGTCAGTCTGCATTCGTGTCATGTTACTACATGGTGTCGTGTCTGTCACAACATGGTGTCATGTCTGGTGCCATGTCTGTCAGTACCTGATGTCTTGTATGTCACTACCTGGTGTCATGTCTGGTGCCATTTATGTCACTGCAGGTGTTATGTATGGGGCACTGCAGGTGTCATGTATTTCACTACATGGTGTCATGTTTGGTGCCATGTATGTCACTGCAGGTGTAATGTATGTCACTACCTGGTATTATGTCATGGATGTCATGACACTGCCATGTCTATAGTGACATGGTGTAACGACTGTCTGTGTAATCTTTCGCATAAAATTATGTTGGCACACAATGTCATGTTTATCACATGTCAGTGCGCAATATCTGTCAGTAAATGGTGTCACATACAGTGTCATGTTTGACATTACATGACATCATACCGGTCAGTAGTGAATTGCATATTTGTACACAGTGTCATTTCTGCATGTTAGTGCACTGTCACGTGGTTCAGAAATGGTATCATGTTTGTCAAAATATACTGGTGTCATGTGTGTTAGTATACGGCATAACATTTGTTAGTGCCATGTTATACTGGCAAGTCAAGTCAAGTCAATGACCTCCAAGTCCAAGTCTTGAGTCATCTCTCTGAACTCCCAGGTTCACCAATCGCCATGATTTTTACAGTTTGTCTGCTGTAACTTTAATGGAAAATTTATGGGATCCTGTCCTGCCTCAGTATTAGCATTATCATAATAAGTACTTAATAATTATTGTATTTGGCTTGTCACAACAATATGGTATTGTTTTGCATACATTTTATCACAACAATATGGTATTGTTTTGCATACATTTTGAGCCACCATACTTTTTGTTTTGGCAAGTTACAATGTCAAGTCAAGCCTGAAGTCAATGGCCTCCAAGTCCAAGTCAAGTCTCGAGTCATGAAAATGGGTGATTCGAGTGTGACTTGAGTCAGCCCCTATGACTCGAGTCAACACATATGTGTGTTACTGTTAGTCAGCTAAAATACTGGGAATGTTTCTTCAAATGAATATTATGTAGAACAACCTTCATTAATATTCCACGTTAAACAACAAACCTGCTTTTCCCGGTTGCAGATTGCAGTCTACGGCAAAAACTTCTGCACCTCTGCAAAGAATGCCTTCTTCCTGATATTAAGAAACATCGTGAGGTATGTAAAAACATTTCTGCTAGGGTCATGCATGTGTGTGTATCTAGAGCCTAGAGGTATGCGTAGGGGAAGGTCGGGTATATTGGACCACTTATAAACATGGCTCGATATATCAAAGGAAACTATCAATGGTGCTCTTTCCCCTATTTAATTTAAAACTCGTTAATGATAGGCACCAACAGGTACAACACCAACAGGTACAACATGGCAACCAGGCATTTGGGAGAAAATTAGAAAATTTGATTATGGCATACCGGTCCAATATAGACGATCATTAATCTATATTGGACCACCTTGAATATGAGAAGGATGATGCACTACCTGGAATTTGATTCAATGTAGGTAGATGTAAAGTGTTATAAGTAGTTAATATGTGCTCGTTACATCACCAAGTTTATAATGTGAAACAGCAAAAGTTACCAAAAACATCTAACATCAAGAATATTCAGGTTACTACAATGGGCACAATATTTGCACACAGCATTTTGAGTATTGAGTAGTATTTGCGATATTTGTTTGTGGTAAATATGCATTCCTGATATATTGGACCACCGCTCCAACACCAAAAATATCAACTCCATTGCATCATAATAACTAGACATCCTCTTAAACATGAACATACATAAGTAAAAGTACAGCATAGAGTATGCCTTAATCACCCTCATAGGTGTTACAACATGATAAGGTAGACCAGGACCAGTGATCCAATATACCGGGACGGTGGTCCAATATACCGGGACGGTGGTCCAATATAGCAGATCACACAGTGATGAACCCATACATAGATATCTACAAAGCTAGTGAAACTTTGCTCGTCAAAAAAATCTTCTTCATTCATTGTTTAATGGCCATGGTCCAATATAGCGGATGGTCCAATATATCCGACCTTCCCCTATATACATTGATACACTTTATATAAACTTTTCTGTATTTCTAAATTAAACATCTGTTTTTATGTCTCTGTGACTCCAGGGTCGTGGTGATTGACAAGGTGACAGGCTTCTTGTTGCTGATTGGCAAGTTGGTCGTTGTTGGAATTGTTGGTAAGTTTTTTGTCTCAGTATCAAATTATGAAAGTTTTCATAATGTACCATGATGACTGCACAATACTTCAATGAGTTGTCAATAATTAATTTCAGTCAATCATTTATTCCAATCAATCAGTTGTCGAGCATTTATTTGAATAAATTAGTTGTCAATCATTTATTTCAACCAATTAGTTGCCAATCATTTATTTCAAGCAATCAGTTGTCAATAATTTATTTAAATCAGTCATTTGTTGAGCATTTATTTTTGATATATTAGTTGTCAATCATTTATTTCAATCAAGTTGCCACATGGCTTGAGTAATGATAATTAGTTTCAATGGAGGAAGGAAGGAAGGAAGACAGCAATAAGCCATGTGACCACCATGCAGTGTAACACATTGACATTACGCATATTGTAATAATCTTGTATTTTAAGACAAGATATTGATAGAACTATTTTCCTCAAATGTAAAGAATATAAAAGAACTATTGAACACAAAGAACATTGGTTGAACATCAAGAAGTATTAATTCTCGCAGATGGTGATAAGTGACCAATGGCCTATGAATGTGGTATCTATCTTGCAGGTGTTCTTGCCTTCATATTCTTCAGTGGCGATGCTGAAGGTATCATATCTGTCAGCAGTATCACAGACTACATGAACAATTACAAGCCTGAACTCAACTTCTACCTCGTGCCCGTCATTGTAAGTAGACATTCAAGCCTTATTCTTGCAGTGCCAAGTGTGGTAGCAATGATCCCCTTTGTAATGTTGGCTTTCTTGTCAAGTGTCCTTATCATGTTGTAAAACCTATGAGGGTGATTAAGGTGTACTATATGCTGTTCTTTCATGTATGTTCATGTTTAAAAGGATGTCTAGTTATTATGATGCAATGGAGTTAATATTTTTGGTGTTCCAGATCATCATCATAGGAACATACGTGATCGCATCTGGTTTCTTCAGTGTCTACAGCATGGGCGTTGATACAGTCTTCCTCTGCTTCTGTAAGTTTAGGAGATAAAAACTATCAGTAAAATGGAGCCATCATGCAGCTGTACCAACACACCTACATACCTACCAGTGTTCATAAATGAATATGTACATACCTCCCAAGTTGGCACAAGCAAATACTGCAGGATCTCCTCCACATTTGATCTTTTTAATGATTTTTGTTTTTTTGTGGTGCTGCCAACCAAATGTATTTTAATCGAATTACACATGAATCTGATTTGTTTCTAAAAAAAAAGTTAACATTTGAAAATGAATTGTTTTTCAATTTGTTTCTTTATTAAGTTTATTTAATTGTAAAACTAACATGACAAAAAGCAGGAGCTTTAATTATATTTGAAATTGGAAGTCACCAGGAGGATGCATAACATTAATCAAATGTATAACAGCAGTAATACAATTTATAAGAGATCAAATAGAAAAAAATATATAAATAAATAAATAGACACATACAATTTATTCACATTTTCATACAGACAAACACGCATGCATACATAAATAAAGAAGTAAAATTGCAGTGTATCACAAAACCCACAGTAGAATGTCGAGTAAACAGTGAGTATATGTTGCAGTGGAGGACCTTGAAAGGAATGACGGCTCGGCAGAGAAGCCGTACTACATGAGCAAAGATCTCATGGAATTACTTGGCAAGAAGAACAAGGTGGACGATGAAAAGAAATGAGAGCTTGGCTCAGCAACTCAGTTCCATTCCTTAGGTGGACGTGGACAAGCACATGCACAAACAGGGACACCCGCATACTTTGGACACTCTGTAATGTCCTTGAAAACAATCAATCGATCGTGTGTACGTGATACTGCATATTTAACCAGACCAGTTGTACGTTCCAGTGAGTGATAGATGTTGGAGTGTTAACAAGAGTTAGGAGTGAAATATGAAATGTGAATTTTATTAGTTTGCACAAAGTCTGTTACTAAATACACATGTTATTCTAGGCACAAAATGTATATTTTACTACATACATTGAATAGTATATTCTATGGTTTACAGCACATCTGATATAACTAATATGTATGATTGCAGCAAGACTGAATGTGATTTAATAATATTTAATATTTATTTAATAATGTAATTACCTTGCTCAGTACTGATTGTTACTGTGGTAGTTTTAAGTGTTGGGTGAAATGTATGGTTGTCAGCAAGGAAGATATTGATATGTGAATATTTAAAAAGTAATTTGGCAGAATGTGCATGAATCTGAGGATTTGAAATCTGGAAATCTCAACCGACACATATAAGTGTAAGGTTATATTTTAAAGGCATGCAATTACTCTTGGTATTTTTTGTGATTGGTAATGTATGGATAAGACGAAACATGTTGTGTTGTTACTGGTTAAATAAGGAACAATGGAAATTATGTGTTTTCCCCATTTGTATCTATATATTTATTTAGCTGCTTGAAGTGAATGTAAATAATGAAGAGACTATTTTATGTATACCTGTATGTATATGTAAATTAATACACTGGTGGGATAATTAGCTAACTACATGCTAAGTATTAGGGTAATGTTTGTTATAGAACAACTGTGCCTAACTGCATCTGTGATATTGTTTGAACTATTGGGATACTTGCTCTAATGCAAGATTATTAATCTGCACATGTCTTGCCTTGTGTGATCTCTCGTATCTTGCGTTTTTCTCATATGTATGTATGTATGTATGTATGTATGCATGTATGTATGTGCATATAGCAAAGAAAAACAATGTTGCGAAGATATATTTTGAGAAATATTGCTTCATGTTGGAAACTGTGTTGTTTTATTGCTTAATAAATATGCTGGCATAAACTGAATGGTGTTTGTGTATTTAATTATACTTCAGTATTGATTAGGTGCAATTAGTTACACTAATTGGAGCTACCATTGCTGTACACCGAGGTATTTCTGATGCAGACTTGTTGGTAAGTCACAAACTGGCAAGTCAAGTAAAGTCGCAAGCGTTCACCGTTCAGATGCATGCATGCACACACACACACACACACACACACACACACACACACACACACACACACACACACACACACACACACACACACACACACACACATGAATGCATGCACGCACACAGGTGCTCATAATAAGACACAATTTGTTTCGTTCGCTTGGTTCCAAACCCAATTTAAAATTGATGTCCTAAGACTATAACAACTCTCTGCAGATTTCACTCAAGGTTGGCACTTATGTTTGTGCTAGCCACTGATCTTTATACAAAAATTAATTACATAATAGTATAGAACATTAGATGTGCATTGTTGCTACAGCAATGGTGCCGCACGGTGGACCAAGAACCAACCAACGCAAGTTCTAAGTTCTTGATTTCTTCCAAACTCCTGGACAGTGACGCCACTCAGCATATCACCACTGCCACAACTTTATTATAAATTCAAAATGAACACACACACACACACACACACACACACACACACACACACACACACACACACACACACACACACACACACACACACACACACACACACACACACACACACACACACACACACACACACACACACACACACACACACACACACACACACACACACACACACACACGTGTGTGTGTGTGTGTATATATATATATATATATATATATATATATATATATATATATATATATATATATATATATATATATATATATATATATATATATATATATATATATATATATATATATATATATATATATATATATATATATATATATATATATACATATACATATATATATAATATAATATATATATACTTGCCCCCCCCGTTGCTGACGCTCATGGAGATTTACTAATATGCGTGAGATGCACAGTTAGTTGCGTGAGAGCGTGAGACGGAAGTCAAATGCGTGAGTCTCACGCCAAATTTTTGGCCCCTCCCAGGAAAAATTCCCCTGCAAATCTCACACATATTGTTAAATATTGGTAAATATCATAATATTGGTCGTTTCAATAAATAATAACACAAATATATACGCTAATCTCCATGCACGTGTTCATATAGACACTATTTCCATGCACGTGCTGATAGCGCAGAGTATCCAGGGATCCCCGAGGTTATTCTTAAGTATCATCGTCGGTGACGTCGCGCGTCTTGTCAATGTTTCCCTGCCAAAGATCCAAAGAGTGGTAGTGGTTTGGTTGGCGCGTGTTATGGGCGCTAGACCCGCGCCTCGATCATTGGTTTAGCCGCGTAAAGTCGTCTGTATCTGATATTTGTACTTTTTATAGGTAAAGCTTCAAACTACTCTGTCGTATCATTGAAGTCTTTGAATATCCTAATACTAATAATAATAAGTACTACACGTTTTAAATTCACGTTTCCTTGTCAGTGAATACATTTTAAATCAAACTATCTAAGTGCAATTGTACATATTCCGTATCTAAATAAACCTCTACAGCATACGTAAATGAAATAGTATATTTTATAAATGCTTTCCAGTGTGTGTTAAAGCACTCTTTGGTAAAAGTCCTGCCGCATGGTGTCCTTTTAGGAAACTAGACACCCCTTGTTGACCTTTCAGAGTTTGGATCGGCCCAAGTTTCTCGACATGCTCAACTTGGCAGCTTTGTATACGTAATTCAATTCAATAAGAATTTTTAATTTATAAACAAATATACATATAACGATAAATATATAGGTCCATATAGTCAGCTAACCAAATAATGTAAAAAAGGAAACAGGTGTGCACATAAAACATACATACTGTATGAGTACACAAGGTCATTATGTATATAAAGTTACTTTACCCATTGTCTCCTTATCCTTGAGTCCCATCTGATGTCAGTACCAAGTACCGCAATTATCAGTGAGTTTCTAGATTTATCAAAACGTGAATAAATTTATATACAAGGTTTTTTGACAATTTCAAACAAACAAAAACAAACGTTATTTTGGTCCTATGCACATTGTCAATGCAAACACTATCCACAATTGTATGCAATTGAAATTGGGATATTCCTTGGCAAAAATTAGGAGTTTACCAAATGAAATAAAGATACGCAGATCGAGTCTCAATAACAACATTTAATGTAATTCGTGACTTCCATTACATTCAGTATGTGGCGCCAGGGGTGGGGAGTTTGGATTTCTTTGCTACGGACGCCGGGTGCGCTACTCTACATAAGCGGCAGAGCACACACGGTAGTGCACGGTGCTTCAAATAGTGAAGTTCTCTGGTAGCAAAACTGTGATGACCATCCATGCCCCTGCTGGAATATTCAGTGATTTGCTATGCGTGTTCATTGTGCTGTGTAGTTTTTTCTACCAGTAAGCGTCTTTTTGGAGTATATCGTTCACAACCAATCGCAGCAATTAAAATTGTCACGTGATATCACATGTGTTTACTTGAGGAAGACAGTCTAGAAATAGAATGTAAAGCAGTCTAAAATCACATCTTTGTGGAATACATTGCCAATTTTAAAAACGTATACTAGAATGGCAAAGGTTGAGAACGATGGTCAGACAGATAAGTATGGTATGCAGCCATCATGGCTAAATAACAAATTCGATTACGTTTGCCGTTTAATAACTAGTTTGCGTCTGGTCTTGGCTTACACTGTTACAGTGTCGGTTGAAGTTGACTGTGTCAGTGTGTGTTAATCAGGATTAGCAATGTGAGTGCCACCTAGCTATCGTTTAATATCGGCATTAGGCTCACGAATAATGTCAAAAAGCCAAGCTATACGTAATGAACCCAAACAATCACATGCACATCGAAATGAGCGTCTTTCTCACAAAAAGGTGGTCCTATCACATATATTACACCTGCATTTCGTTAGATGTACAATCATAAACTCTCACGAATCTAACGAATAGGTTGAGACTTAAGCCTAATGTGCTCTGCCCCTGAAATAGTATCATGTCATTAGACATTACAGTGATTGCCAGAATTTCAGAATGCATTCCACGACCACGGCACTTCGTCTCATTCACCATATTTTCGTTGTTAGGCCACAGTTTGAAGTAAGACAATTACCACATCACCACGCTTAATAATTGTTTCATGAACATTACAATTAGTGTAGTATCTGTCAAGATTTAACAAGATTTGCCATCCAAGCCAAAGGCCCAGATGGCAAGTGGGCAAGGAAGCTATTGGCTTATCGAGAGTCCATCAATGCTCATCTACTTATAGCCCGCCCTCCTGAGATATGTGTCAACCTTGTTTTTAAACATATTCACGCTGCTAGCAGTTACACAATCTGTAGACAATTTGTTCCATTCATTTATTGTCCTCTGTGAGAACGAGTGCTTCCTGATGTCCAATCTACATTGATCCTTTACTAATTTTACCTCATGTCCTCTAGTTCTGCTATCCTTCTTGAGTGAGAAAAACATATTTCTATCAATATTTTCATACCCATTCAATATCTTAAAACCTTCAATCTGATCTCCTCTTAACCTCCTTGTCTCTAGAGTTGTTAAACCACATTCTTTCAGGCGTTCTTCATAACTAAGGTCTCTCAGTTCTGGAATCATTTTAGTTGCTCTCCTTTGTATGCGTTCAAGCGTATCTATATCCTTCTTACGATATGGTCTCCATGCTTGTATACAGTATTCTAAATGAGGTCTAACTATTGCTTTATAAAGAGGTATAATTAACTTTTTTCCCTTGTATGTTATGTTTCTTCTAATCAATCCAAGAATTTGATTAACCTTTGAAGCTGCAATACCACACTGCTCTGAAACTTTCATATCAGCGCTTATTGTAACTCCTAAGTCCTTTTCTTTTACAGTAGTACCCAGAACAGTATCTCCCATTTTATAGTTTACATTTAAGTTCCTATGTCCTGTATGTAGGCATTTACATTTCCAAAAATTGAACAACATCTGCCATTTCTCAGACCATTTCACTAATCTGTCTAGATCGTTTTGTAAATGTTGTTTATCACCATCAGTATTAACCTTTCTAAACAGTTTTGTGTCATCCGCAAATTTCAGTACGTTACTTGTTATACTGTCGTCCAAGTCATTGATATAAATTAAGAATAATATAGGTCCTAATACTGATCCTTGAGGTACCCTACTCAAAACCGATTTCCAATTTGAAACTTCTCCATCTACTACAACTCGTTGTCTTCTGTCAGTCAGCCATTGTTCTATCCAGTCAGTTATGCTATCCCCGATACCATGGGCTTTTAATTTAAGTAGTAATCTTTGATGTGGCACTTTGTCAAAAGCTTTCTGAAAATCTAAGTAGATAATATCTACTGGCGATCCCACGTCTATCCACTTAGTGATTTCTTCTAGCTTGTGACAGTTGCTGCATGGGTTTTACTTTGAAACTAGTTTCGGTACAGAGCGTGGGCGATAACGGGGAAGTCGATTATTTTCGTGCCATGTTTCAAATTACATTACAAACCGGCATTGCTACACATTATGATATATTACTTATGATACATAACTAATATTGTATGATTTTGTGAATGTGTATTTTATATTTGCTGTGAGAATGTAGTTAGACATGATTGACGGTGTCCAAATGGTGGGAATAGCCATGGTAATGGGACAGGTTCTGCAGATGCAATAATCTGGCATTTTTTTGTAGATTGCCTCTGAATTCTACAGAATTCAAATTCTTACTACAATCTGTCTCTTGTTTATGCAAGTAATTTCTAGCGGTGTGATTGAAACTTCTATTACACAGAAATCTGAACTTCATAAGAAATGGTACATGGTCAATTTGATGCTAATAATGTATTATGATTCAGTTAGTAAACTGGGAAATACTTGTCACAGTATTTGGTACGTTCCAAATTCTAAAGATATGAATGAATTAAAAAAGCGATAAAGGAAGTCAATACATTGTACATATACACACACCTACATGTTCACACACATGTACATAATAATTATGGTATCAATACTGATTGTTGATTTTGTTTTCCTTCTTCTGTCACTGCTCCCATTTCACTGCTGTATCCACCACCTGTCTCCACTCCACCATCCCTGTCGTTCTCAAGTCTCAAGTAGTTATACTCCAAACAGCCCAATCTTGAGCTAATGCAGGAGTTCGGACCAACGGCTTTTAGTGTCTCTTCCGAAAGACATGGGCAATGTGGGGTGAACGAAATTGCCCAAGCTTCGAAACGGCGGAGGTGGAATCGAACCACCGTCCTCTCGATCGACAGGCGAGTAATCTAACCATTAGACCACCGTTCTCCACATACCACCAAATCTGTCTTCACACATTCCTCCCATTCAGTGTCTGTCTTACTTTTTTCCACTAATCCATTCAGTCCACGTGTCCAACCCACTTTAACTTCCTGCTGAACCTCTTTCACACCAACCTCCTCCCTCATCTCCTCCATTCTTTGCCTGTCTACTCTTTTCACTCCCGCAATTCTTTTCACCCAGTTAATTCAGCAAATTTGGACTTTCTCTTGTTTTTCGTCTCATCCCCATGGTCTCTGGGCCGTGTAGGTAGGCTGGTGTTACGCGCAAACTACACACCTTAGTATTTGGTAATTAATAGATGAAACCTGCTATCCCGGCCAATTGGCCCCTAAATTTTATTGTTGGCCTCTAATTTTGAAAGTTCAGGGGCCAGCTGGCCCCTAATTTTTCACGCAAATTATAGGGAACATAAGTTTTGTGATCTAGTTTTAGGTCTGGAGTCCACTGGTGTCCCAGCTGTTTTGATGCCTGTGTGAAGAATTGGATTATATTTTGTTTTGGGTGTACTCGCAGAACTGACACCAAACGGTGTGAATTTTTCTGGTTTCAAACTGATAAAAAGATGTTAAAGGTGTATGAGAAGCTTTATATATAAGAATGTTCACAATAATCGTTTGAGAGTTATTTACAACTGGATACCATGTATTATCACTCGCGCACTGTCGGCATAGCAAAATCTATATGCACAGCAAATCTGCTTACTTTACTCAAAACAGTCCGTCTGGGGACATGAGCTTTGTGGGCTTTAAGTGCATTTAGCCACCTTGTTAGGCATAATATTTTAAGATTTTTCGACTGATTCCACACGACTAAATGAGCAGTTTTAGTGATAATCCTTAGTATGTTTTTAATATCTGAAGTGAGATCTGATATTTAAATAATTATTTCGGGGACAGTTAATTGGGAAATTACATTTCTAACTCTTCAAAGTTGTCTAACACAGTTGTTGTTCCTTCTGATCAACAAACATTGTGATTATAATACGTATTGTCAGTTTATAAGTTCTTATGATTGTAGAAACCTTAAGTGTTTTACTGTGTCATTATTTACAATAATATTAAAATTGATGCTGAAACGTTTGCATTACATGAATTACGAAACTTCAGCTGTGACTGAATCTGGTGGGTTACAATTACAGATGGAGACCATTATTAGAGTCCACAGTGTATAACAGCATCAATGACAGTGAATAGAAAATAATTAACTATATAGTTTCAATGCTATTTACTGTAAATTATGTAATATGTTCTGCAAACGTCATTCCCATTGACTAGTACACAATACATTGCAATAACTATACCTTCTACACTGTTACATGTACAATCACTTACAAGGTAATCTTTATGCACATGTATTCCTTGTACTCGATTTAGGCAGTGAAGTTAATTGAACCTGTATGTTTAATGTTTTGAATTTCTGTTTAATCATACAGTTATAATTTGTATTGGATGGTGTGGTACATGCAGAAGACATTGTCAGTAATTAATTTTATGGTTGATCATTACTTTTCAGTCAGTGCCAGGAAAAAGACTATCTATGAACATCAATTGTTTTCCCTGTAGCAGGGGACAGGGATATCAAAATTGCTGGAGGATGTCAATTAACACGCTAGTTCAGCAGCTATGTAGGGAAGAGGAAGTTGGTTTTGTGTGAATTTTTTTTGGAGGGCTGATATGTACATGAGGGATGTGCTTCATCTAAGTAGAAAGGGTGCAGCAGTGTTTGTGGATGAACTCTGAGCAGCAGTTGACAGCAGCATGGGTAGCATAACAAATATTTTTGTTAGCAAACATTGTTTAAACTAGAAGTGCAGAAGGGTTACTTAGAGGTGCCTCAAACAGGACATGAAGCCATTAGTACACACAAACCAGTAACAAAATGTCCAGAAAACATTTCTGATGCTGGTTATAAATGCGTGTGTTTAAATGCAAGGAGCATAGTAAATAACAAGAAAATCGAATTATACATTATGGTAGAAGACACTGACCCTCACATAATTGGTATAACCAAATTGTGGGTCAACAAAGACATATCAATAGCTGAATTAGGACTGACAGGATATGTAATATTTAGGAGAGATTGAATAGAAAGAAGGGGAGGGGGAGTTATTTTGTATTAAAGAATCTATTCAGGGTTACTAAATGAAATTAGAAAGCGAAGCAGATTGCGATGAAGCTGTTTGGTGCAATATAGTTACAGGAAATTCAGCATTAACTATTGGATTAGTTTACCGAAGTCCAAACATAAATGAAGAGGATAACACAAAAATACAAAACACTATAAAGGAAGTGAATAAAGGGGAATGTATCATAATGGGAGATTTTAGCCATGGACAATGGACATATCTAGAGAGTACATGGGGTGAGGACCAACAGTTTCTATTTTTAATTCAGGATAGCTTCCTTACTCAACATGTGCTACAACCAACTAGGGGAGAGAATGTATTAGATATAGCTTTGTTTTCACAAAATGAATTAGTGGACAATGTCAAAATACATTAACCATTGGGTAACAATGATCATAATCAAATACATTTTGACAAAGTAAAGTCAGAAAGTAGAAATAAAAAACATACAGGAGAAACTTCCACAAAGGTAAATATAAAGATCTGAGAAAATACTTAGCAAAGCTAGATTACAATATCACAATAATATCACAAGGTTTTTTAATGGTGGAAGATCTAAATGGTTACTTCAGTTCAGTGTTTACCAGAGAGGATATTAGTTCATTACCAGTTCCAGATGCAAAACTTCAGGAGGGTAAATCGGACTATTTAGGGCAGTTAATTGAAACTCAAGAAATGGTAGCTAAGAAAATAAAGGCAATGTAGGATAATAAATCACCAGGAGTGGATGGAATTCCTCCAAGACTACTAATGGAAACAGTAGAACAAGTTAGTATACCACTTGCAAGAGTATTCAACTTGTCATTAAAAAAGGGAGTGGTTCCTTTTGAATGGAAAGAAGCAAACATCATACCATTATTTAAAAAGGGTTCGATAAATATGATAATTACAGACCAATGAGATTAACATTAGTGATTTGTAAATTATTAGAAAGGTTAATTAAAGACATCTATGGTGGACTTCCTTGTTAGGCATAAATTATTAAATCCATCTCAACATGGATTCCTAAAAGCGAGGTTATACTTAACAAACATGTTATGGTTTTTTTTGGAAGAAATCACTAAGTGGATAGACGAGGGATCACCAGTAGATATTATCTACTTAGATTTTCAGAAAGCTTTTGACAAAGTGCCACATCAAAGATTACTACTTAAATTAAAAGCCCATAGTACCGGGGACAGCATAATCGACTGAATAGAACAACGGCTGACTGAGAGAAGACAGCTTGTTGTAGTAGATGGAGAAGTTTCGAACTTAAATAAGTTTTGAGTGTGGTATCGAACACAAGGATCAGTATTAAGAGTTTTTAAGACCTTTATTATTCTTAATATATACCAATGACTTGGATATTTATAATAAAATATAGCAAGCAATGATTATATAGCAAGCAACGTACTGATGCATTTGCGGATGACATAAAAGTGTTTATAAAGGTTAACAATGATGGTGATAAACAGCATTTACAAAATGATCTAGACAAATTAGTTAAGTGGTCTGAAAAATGGCAGACGTTATTAAATTTTGGGAAATATAAATGTCTACATACAGGACATGGGAACTTGGATGTAAACTATAAAATGGGAGATACTGTTCTAGGTACTAATAGTTACTGTAAAAAAGGACTTTCTTTTACTCCTATAGGATTGGGAGTAACAAGTGCTGATATGAAAGTTTAAGAGCAGTGTGGTATTGCAGCTTCAAAGGGTAATCAAATTCTTGGATTGATTAGGAGAAATATAACATACAAGGAAATAAAGCTAATTATACCTCTGTATAAAGCAGTAGTTAGGCCTCATTTAGAATATTGTATACAAGCGTGGATACCATATCGTAGGAAGGATATAGATACGCTTGAATGAATACAGAGAACAACTTAAATGATTCCAGAACTGAGAGACCTTAGTTGTGAAGAACGCCGTAAAGAATGTGGTTTAACAACCCATGAGACAAGGAGGTTAAGAGGAGATCAAATAGAAATTTTAAAGATATTAAATGGGTATGAAAATATTGATTGAAATATTTTTTCTCACTCAGGAGAGATAGTAGAACTAGAGGACATGAAGTAACATTAGTAAAGGATCAGTGTAGATTGGATATCAAGAAGCACTCGTTCTCACAGAAAATTAATGGAACAAATTATCTACAGATTGTATAGCTGCTAGCAATGTGAATATGTTTAAACACATGGTTGACACATATCTCAGGAGGGCGAGTTACACGTAAATGAAAAATGTTGGACTCTTGATAAGCCAATGGCTTCCTTGTCCACTTGCCATCTGGACCTTTGCCTTGGATGGCAATCTTGTTAAATCTTGTTAAAATCAATTTGCAGGCGAACCTGTCAAATACGATCCAACATTCAATGGCCCTATCACTAACAGGTAAGTTCACACAAATATATCTGATTATGTTGCTCAGTATTGTCTTTATTATTTTGCTCAGTATTTTCTTCAATCTGTTGCTCAGTAGTGTCCTTATTCTGTTGCTCAGTATTGTCTTGATTATGTTGCTCAGTATTGTCTTCATTCTGTTGCTCAGTATTGTCTGCATTATTTTGCTCAGTGTTGTGTTCAATCTGTTGTCCAGTATTGTCTTCATTCTGTTGCTCAGTATTGGTTTCATTGTGTTGCTCAGTATCATCTTCATTATGTTGCTCAGTATTGTCTTCATTGTGTTGCTCAGTTTTGTCTTCATTATGTTGCCCAGTATTGTCTTCATTATGTTGCTCAGTATTGTCTTCATTATGTTGCCCAGTATTGTCTTCATTCTTTGATCAGTGTTGTCTTCATTCTGTTGCCTAGTATTATCTTCATTATGTGCCCAGTATTGTCTTTATTATGTTGCTCAGTATTGTCTTCGTTTTGTTGCTCAATATTGTCTTCATTCTGTTGCCCAGTATTGTCTTCATTATGTTGCTCAGTATTGTCTTCATTATGTTGCTCAGTATTGTCTTCATTATGTTGCCCAGTATTGTCTTCATTCTTTGATCAGTGTTGTCTTCATTCTGTTGCCTAGTATTATCTTCATTATGTGCCCAGTATTGTCTTTATTATGTTGCTCAGTATTGTCTTCGTTTTGTTGCTCAATATTGTCTTCATTCTGTTGCCCAGTATTGTCTTCATTCTGTTGCTCAGTATTGTCTTCGTTGCGTTGTCCGGTCTCGTTTTCATTATGTTGCTCGGCATCATCTTCATTATGTTGCCCGGTATTGTCTTCATTCTGTTGCCTGGTATTGTCTTCATTCTGTTGCCCAGCATTGTCTTCATTCTGTTGCCCAGCATTGTCTTCATTCTGTTGCCCAGCATTGTCTTCATTCTGTTGCATAGTATTGTCTTCATTATGTGCCCAGTATTGTCTTTATTATGTTGCTCAGTATTGTCTTCGTTTTGTTGCTCAGTATTGTCTTCGTTTTGTTGCTCAATATTGTCTTCATTCTGTTGCCCAGTATTGTCTTCATTCTGTTGCTCAGTATTGTCTTCGTTGGGTTGTCCGGTCTTGTTTTCATTATGTTGCTTGGTATCATCTTCATTATGTTGCCTGGTATTGTCTTTATTCTGTTGCCTGGCATTGTCTTCATTCTGTTGCCCGGCATTGTCTTCATTCTGTTGCCCAGCATTGTCTTCATTCTGTTGCCCAGCATTGTCTTCAATCTGTTGCCCATCATTGTCTTCATTCTGTTGCCCATCATTGTCTTCATTCTGTTGCCCAGCATTGTCTTCTTTCTGTTACCTGGCATTGTCTTCATTCTGTTGCCCACCATTGTCTTCATTCTGTTGCCCAGCATTGTCTTCATTCTGTTACCTGGCAGTGTCTTCATTCTGTTGCCCAGCATTGTCTTCATTCTGTTGCCCAGCATTGTCTTCATTCTGTTGACCAGCATTGTCTTCATTCTGTTGCCCAGCATTGTCTTCATTCTGTTGCCTAGTATTGTCTTTATTATGTTGCTCAGTATTGTCTTCGTTTTGTTGCTCAATATTGTCTTCATTCTGTTGCCCAGTATTGTCTTCATTCTATTGCTCAGTATTGTCTTCTTTGGGTTGTCCGGTCTTGTTTTCATTATGTTGCTCGGTATCATCTTCATTATGTTGCTCGGTATTGTCTTTATTCTGTTGCCCGGCATTGTCTTCATTCTGTTGCCCAGCATTGTCCTCATTCTGTTGCCCAGCATTGTCTTCATTCTGTTGCCCATCATTGTCTTCATTCTGTTGCCCATCTTTGTCTTCATTCTGTTGCCCAGCATTGTCTTCATTCTGTTGCCCAGCATTGTCTTCATTCTGTTGACCAGCATTGTCTTCATTCTGTTACCTGGCAGTGTCTTCATTCTGTTGCCCAGCATTGTCTTCATTCTGTTGCCCAGCATTGTCTTCATTCTGTTGCCCAGCATTGTCTTCATTCTGTTGCATAGTATTGTCTTCATTATGTGCCCAGTATTGTCTTTATTATGTTGCTCAGTATTGTCTTCATTCTGTAGGCCAGCATTGTCCTCATTCTGTTGCCCAGCATTGTCTTCAATCTGTTGCCCATCATTGTCTTCATTCTGTTGCCCATCATTGTCTTCATTCTGTTGCCCAGCATTGTCTTCTTTCTGTTACCTGGCATTGTCTTCATTCTGTTGCCAACCATTGTCTTCATTCTGTTGCCCAGCATTGTCTTCATTCTGTTACCAGGCAGTGTCTTCATTCTGTTGCCCAGCATTGTCTTCATTCTGTTGCCCAGCATTGTCTTCATTCTGTTACCTGGCAATGTCTTCATTCTGTTGCCCACCATTGTCTTCATTCTGTTGCCCAGCATTGTCTTCATTCTGTTGCATAGTATTGTCTTCATTATGTGTCCAGTATTGTCTTTATTATGTTGCTCAGTATTGTCTTCGTTTTGTTGCTCAATATTGTCTTCATTCTGTTGCCCAGTATTGTCTTCATTCTGTTGCTCAGTATTGTCTTCGTTGGGTTGTCCGGTCTTGTTTTCATTATGTTGCTCGGTATCATCTTCATTATGTTGCCCGGTATTGTCTTTATTCTGTTGCCCGGCATTGTCTTCATTATGTTGCCCGGCATTGTCTTCATTCTGTTGCCCGGCTTTGTCTTCATTCTGTTGCCCAGCATTGTCTTCATTCTGTTGCCCATCATTGTCTTCATTCTGTTGCCCATCATTGTCTTCATTCTGTTGCCCAGCATTGTCTTCATTATGTTGCCCACCATTGTCTTCATTCTGTTGCCCAGCATTGTCTTCATTCTGTTGCCCAATATTGTCTTCAATCTGTTGCCCAATATTGTCTGCAATCTGTTGCCCTTTATTGTATTCACTATATTGCCCAGCATTGTCTTCATTCTGTTGCCCATCATTGTCTTCATTCTGTTGCCCATCATTATCTTCATTCTGTTGCCCAGCATTGTCTTCATTCTGTTGCCCAGCATTGTCTTCATTCTGTTGCTCAGCGTTGTCTTCATTCTGTTGCCCAGCGTTGTCTTCATTCTGGTGCCCAGTATTGTCTTCATTCTGTTGCCCAGTATTGTCTTCAATCTGTTGCCCTTTATTGTATTCACTCTGTTGCCCAGCATTGTCTTCATTCTGTTGCCCAGCATTGTCTTCATTCTGTTGCCCAGCATTGTCTTCATTCTGTTGCCCAGCATTGTCTTCATTCTGTTGCCCAGTATTGTCTTCAACCTGTTGCCCTTTATTGTATTCACTCTATTGCCCAGCATTGTCTTCATTCTGTTGCCCAGTGTTGTCTTCATTCTGTTGCCCAGTGTTGTCTTCATTCTGTTGCCCAGCATTGTCTTCATTCTGTTGCCCAGTGTTGTCTTCATTCTGTTGCCCTTTATTGTATTCACTCTGTTGCCAGTATTGTGTAAATGCACCCTGATTGGATGAATGTTTTATGTTGTAGAGGCTGCACGGATGTTCTTTGCTGTGTGCTGTTTTTAGTTTGCATCTTCGGCATGCTTGCTGTAGCAGCCTATGGTAGGCATCATTCACACGTCTATATCAATAAGCATTCACTTTGGCATGACAGTGTCCAGCATCACATATAACAGGCCTTGTTTATAGAATGAGATGTCCTGTATATAAGACATTTCCTTGGTGATTCATGCTACATTTTGGCATCCTCTCAAAGGTATTAATTTTAACTGAGAAGTACTTAGCTTTTTTACTCAGAAATCAAGGAACTGTACACATTCATAATGTCAGTGTTTACTCCAATTTTACATGGTTGTCCTGGAAGCATGGGTCAAAAACAGCTGTTTGTTCACTTAAAAAAATTTACTTTCAGTCAATTTTAATGTCATTTTATATTTCATCTGTATTTCGATGGAATTGCACAGAATCATGCACCATATTTAGGGGAACAGTTGAGTATAATTTCTGAATTTGTTTTTTATGTAATAAACAAGATGTATTGCTACCTCTGAGAATACTGTCTGTTTGTCGAGCAGCTCTTGTGGCACAATGAGACATGCTACACACTCGCTCTTTGTGCAGGTCTCTATGTAGGGGACCCTCACCGTCTAGTGTATCCTTCTGACTCGGACGGCGCCATCTGTGGCAGGGGAAAGTACTTGTAAGTGAAACATGTTTGTATTCATGCATTCATATATACGCACACATGCACGGGTGCGCACACAATGTAATGGTGATATGTTATGTAAACATTAGATGAAAAAGATATCTAGATGGTAGTAATATCCAGAAAATATGTACACCTCCCTCTCTGTTGCGATGTGCTTTTGAATGGTCACTGTCTTAACCTGTATGTTCAGTAATGCATTAGCATTAGCAATAATGTTGTACAACCATCAACCATTTGGGACCAATATTAGCTGTTTAAAGGAATGGTATATCATGCTGAAGGTATTGCTTTTTGTGGATTATGTGTGGGGATATTGTGCAGGAAGATATTGTCATAGAACCATAAGACACATACAGATAGCTAGCATCCCTGTGACTCCCCCCTCCCACCCCCCTCCCACTCCCTTAGAAAGTTGACATTGTCATATGTTGTTGTTACAGAAAAAAGCCTTACCTGCTGTTCTTTAACTTGGCCGAGTGTGTCAAGATGGGGTCCGCCGTCATCTTCACCGGGTGCCCTACCCCACAGGTGAGACTATGTCACCCTCCACTATACACCTGTACATGAGTATGTATAGTCCATGCTGTGGTTAGGCACACATCCCCACATTTGCATAATAACCTTTGGGTCCTTGCTGATTATTATTATGTAGACATTGACACGCACGCACGCACGCACGCACGCACGCACGCACGCACGCACGCACGCACGCACACACACACACACATTCATGCATACATGCACGCATGCACACACACTGAAAAAGAACAAATTGAAGTGTAACACTAATACGTGCGTTTGTGCATGTGTACATGCATATATGTGTACATGCATGCATGCATATGTATATACATAAGTATATGCATACGTATATGTATACATGTATGTACACACATGTATGCACACACGCACACACAACCATTACCATGAGTCATGTGTTGGTTGACTCTAGATGTGTTGGTTGTCTTTGTGTATTGGTTGTCTCTAGGTGTATTAGGTGCATTGGTTGTCTGTAGGTGTGTTGGTTGTCTGTAGGTGTGTTGGTTGTCTCTAGGTGTATTAGGTGCATTGGTTGTCTGTAGGTGTGTTGGTTGTCTCTGTGTATTGGTTGTCTCTAGGTGTATTAGGTGCATTGGTTGTCTCTAGGTGTGTTGGTTGTCTCTAGGTGTGTTGGTTGTCTCTAGGTGTATTAGGTGCATTGGTTGTCTGTAGGTGTGTTGGTTGTCTCTAGGTGTGTTGGTTGTCTCTAGGTGTGTTGGTTGTATGTAGGTGTGTGTGGGGCACTGTCCACCCCGTCTGTGGACATGGCAGATACAACACTACAAGGAACAATTGAATGACTACAATATCATAGATCGCAAGAACATGTACTGCAGGCCCGGCGTTAATCCATTCGACCCACGCAAGGCTTGTATATTGCATGCAATCCAAGGACTGTTTCACTTGTTTTGAGGCCATGTGACTGTGTTTCCATCTAAAACATCGACACCACACCATATAGTATATTTTTGTGGTATCTTGCAATGAGGAAGTGGAATTTCTAGATTGATGTTATTTAAACACAAATGAATGTATGCAATTAGATTGCATGCTAATCTTTACGCGAGGCAACAACACCCCAGATATAATGATCCCCATGTGGACTTTGCATATGGTATGTAAATTACGTAAATTATCCCTGCAACTTCTGCGTAGTAATCATTAAGCAAGGCGGCCATCTGCCCCGCTCTCCCAGCAGTTGACGAAACACGATATTTGAACGTCGAGGAAGCAATATGTGTTCCAACTTTGAATTTTCAAAACTTTGAAGTTGTGTTGAAAATTTTTTTATTCTATTTCCCTCCCCACCTTCCACCATTTTGAAGGAATTGGCATATGGTGTATCTATAAATGTTGTACATGGTACTGTCCAAGGCGTAGTGGCCCCACTTATCTGGGTCATTACACCACGGTAGTGTTGTTATGTACAGCATTAAGTTTGTTATGTTTTTGTTCATACCTGCAATGTGGGCCAGTTTTAGAATGTGATGTTATAAGTAGATGGGGCAATGTTCGAAGACCCCGAATGGCCCACATTTGTTTGTATATAGATATGTTTAAATTTTGCCAAACATGGTAGATAATAAATGTCAGACAGAAAGTCTGGCCATTTTCAAATCAATCCGGTTTTGGTGTTGTTGCACAGCATAAAATCTATTCCAGCAGTTTCATGTTTTCTGTAGCATCCAGTGGAAAATAGGGTTTCATTGCTATGTCTATCACCAGCAATGCAGGAGCAAAATTCACACAATATTAACACAGATTTTCATGTTATCAATATAACCGCAATATCATTAATTAAATGATGTTACACATTTACCTTTATGTATGTCTGAACCACGTCAATACACTCAGTTAATGGTATTTCATTTAGATGATAGGTGATAATTATGGTATATTTAGAATGCGTGCATGTATGCTTAATTATAATCACTGTTTGTTGTAGAGCGTCAAAGACCTAGTGAAAGAGCACCTATGTGCACCATATTTATTACCCACTCGACCAGGTGGGTATATATCCAATTATTGAGAGAATTTCTGCTCCTCTAATATATTTTTAGGCTATTCACACTGGTTATTGTCTTACTACAACATTTATATCATAAATTGTGTCGCATGCTGCACATAGTAATTGATTCAGTCTTGTTTCTATGTAAGAAAAATAGCAACAAACAAAACAAGATGGCATGGTTGCTGCAAGGTCTAATTCTTTTTGAAAAAGCAACTCTTAACTAAATAAAATACCTTTACGGTAATACAATCCATCACTTTATGCACACAGCTGATATATTTGTCACTAAATGGATCTCACAAAGGGGGGGGCAAGCCTAGTCCTATGCTAAAAATACTGGAACAAAATAAAACTATTAAGCCAAAGGGGGCAATGGCCCCCCGAAGTACGCCACTGATTTATACCATTCAAATGAACTTATGCGGATGTTTGACTAAGATTACGTAACAATTGTAGAAAATAATCATATTAACAGCATTGCGAACAGTTGTATGTAACTAGGTGTACTGATTCATCCCCGCTGACATCATTTATGCTTGCTCTCTAATTCAAAAGAAAACTTGTTTCCTGGTAGTAACTTTTTCGATATAACTAATGCACCAAAAATTAACACATTAATTAACTTTAGATATTTTACTGGGAATATGAGCAAAAATAGCAAAAACAATATCATGGGTACTTAAAAGAGAATGTACAATAATTGTTATTGGTTAACGATACGCAGCTATAATGAGGGGTGTATTTTTAAAGTACTACAATTTTCTGAATTTTTCTACTTCAAAGAGCATAAAATTAACAATGTTATATTTCATGTTTTAATCGTTATTGCTGTACGTAGAATATTTACTGTAAGAAATTGTTTGATTTTGACAGCCTAATAAATCATCTGGTGAAAAGCACTATATTTCACTTTCAATTAAAGGTGTTATTGCTGTAAAACTTACTTATTTAGTCCTCTTCGCTCAAGGTAGAGCATAGGGCCGAGCATAGGTGAATTTGTAGAGCAGAGGTGAATATGTTTTTTCCTCTATATATTGTCCTTTCAGCTGTACTTTAGCTTGTTGTGTACTGTTCACCTTTAGCTTGTTGTGTACTGTTCACCTTAGCTTGTTGTGTGCTGTTCACCTTTAGTAGTTTTGTTTTCTGTATGTTTATTTTCGAACCTGTCTTTTCTGCTTCCTGCGTAAAATTTGTCTGACTTCTTTTGCATTTGTTTGTGTGTAAATGATAGTAGGCAGATATCATCTGCAAAATCTAGATCATCCAACTGTTTAGTGAATGTCCACTTGATGCCATTTTTGTTTAATGGTCTATCACCATGATAAAAATTAATGGTGATAGGATGCACCCCTGTCTTACACCAGTCTTTACTTCAAATATCTCAGACAGTTTTCCATTATGAATAACTTGGCAGGTGGAGTTTTTGTAAATCTGCTGGATTAGTATCACAAACTTTGCTGGTATTCCATAGTAATGCATCAGCATCCAGATAACGTCTCTGTCTACACTGTCAAGTCTATGAAATTAATATTGGGGTGCCTGCCACTCAATTGATTGTTCTATGATTATTCTTAGTGTAGCAATATGGTCAGTGCATGATTTGTTTTTCCGAAAACCAGCTTGTTCTTCACATAACTTTTCATCCAGTGCTCCTTTCAGTATGTTCAATAGTATGCGTGTGACGACTAACTACTTGGTATGGATATGAATGTCATGTTTCTTTGGCAGTTTTACAAGGTATTCATTTTCCATTCTGTTGGGACTTTCTCTTGTTCTCAGATCTTCAGGAATAGATGGTGCAACATATCTGCCTTCAGAGCCTCTGGTGGTATGCCGTCTGGTCCTGGCATCTTTCAGAGCCTCTGGTGGTATGCCGTCTGGTCCTGGTGTCTTTCAGAGCCTCTGGTGGTATGCCGTCGTCTTTCAGAGCCTCTGGTGGTATGCCGTCTGGTTGTGGCATCTTTCAGAGCCTCTGGTGGTATGCCGTCTGGTCCTGGCATCTTTCAGAGCCTCTGGTTGTATGCCATCTGGTCCTGGTGTCTTTCAGAGCCTCTGGTGGTATGCCGTCTGGTCCTGGCATCTTTCAGAGCCTCTGGTGGTATGCCGTCTGGTCCTGGTGTTTTTCTGTCCTTTAACATCTTCAGTGCTCTACTTATTTCAGCCTTCGAAGGTGGATTTGAGTTAACACTTAATAACATTTCTGCTATAGGTATGTCTGGTCTTTCTGCTGGTGGGTCTCTGTTGAGGATTTCTTTGAAGCGTTCTTCCCATCTTGATCTTTGCTCCGCTTCCCTGTTTATGGTTCTTCCTTCCTTGTCTTTCAGTGGGTTTAAAGGATTTCTTCTTTTCCCGGCTAGTGTCCCTTCTGCCATTTCAGCTTGTGTTGCTACATCATTGATGATGTTTTGCTTGTCTTTTCTTGCGCTCTTCTTGACCGCTTTGTTTAGTTGCCAGTATTTTGCTTGGTGTTCAATTCCTCTTCTACTGTCTCGCATCGATTGACCATTGCCATAAAACAGTCTGTGTATATTATATGTCGTAAAACTAGCATAATTCATCGCCAAATCATGTATTTTAGAAAAAATATTAAGAGGTAAAAAATAACATGGTTTGTGTGGATATTATTTTTAATCACCGAGATGTTAAAAATGCTATTAAATAGTGTTGTATTGTCACATAAAACAGTCGTCCAGTTGACCAATGAAAGTGACGGTACATTCCCTTCAATAGTGAGTCTGATGAGCTGTCATATGTTGTAGTGATGGGTCGCTGTATGCCAAGCAAACTGCCCAAGAACATTGGAGACATGACAGACAGACATAACAAGACAGTGACCAAGGAACAAATCATCAAGAGCTCCCACTATCTCTCACTAATGATTAATGCTCAGGATACTGGCTTGAAGATACTACAGGATATGGAGGCATCATGGACCATGTGTATTGCGTAAGTATTGACCTACTCCTTCGGTGCCAGAAAAAGTAATTTTTTAATTGCGAAAACATTGTGAATTGTCAATAAGTGGTTTTATTTTGAATTAGCACATCTTATTTTAAGTCACCAAAAATTAAATGCACTTTCCATTGTTTACTTTGCATCATGTGTTATCCCAAGTACTGGTGGGTTTGGGCATTGAATGAAAAAATTTGGATATTGGGGCATGTTCCAAAACAAGGATATCAAAACACTGTCAATTATGAGCAGTTTTAGTTCTTAATCTGCATGCTAGGTGGCACAACTATGGGAAATCAAACTTCAGTAATTATAATATTAATACAAAAACTTCATTCGTGCCTAAATTCTTGGAAAAACAAGCTTGGACGCGAATCAAAGCGAAAGGGTTATGCAATCTAGAAATCGGTATATGTTGTTAAAGCTAGGCATCCAGTGTTAAAGCACAGTTAAAAAAGTAAGTTTTCAGATAGCAGAACATTTAAATTTTGTTTCCTGCTGACCAATCGCTGAGAGGGAATGAATTCCAAACAGTTGGTGCGGCAACCGAGAAAGACATAGTTCCAAAATGTGTTTCAACTCTGGGAACAAAAAGTTGATGAGAATTGGATGATTGAAACTGTCTAGGTTGTGCGGATGTATAACTGGGTCTTTGCAGTGGTCTCTTCACTGCAATGGTACTGTGTCTCTTGTGGATTATTCTGATGCGTTGGATCGCTGGCGTCCTCGTCTGGATGTCTATTCTGCTCTTCGTAGCATCATTCTCCACTGGTAAGCCTCTTCGTAGCATCATTCTCCACTGGTAAGCCTCTTCGTAGCATCATTCTCTACTGGTAAGCCTCTTCATAGCATCGTTCTCCACTGGTAAGCCCTCCACAGTCGATTTAACCCATTTTGAATCAGGCTCGTAGATGTTCACATTTGTAGCGTGGGAATAGTTTAAGTAATATGTGCAGTTGGCTTAATAAAAGTTAGCTGTCATTGTTAAAATGTTAGATTTTTCACAGTTCTCTTCAGAAGGAAGTAACTGTCATCATAATGAAATATTCTTGGTGTGCTGAAGTGCACCACTTCACAGAAACACGTCCACGCTTAGTAGGTTCAGATGCACAAAAAATGATACATTATAGTGTTAAATGGTAATACACATTAATAAACTGAAATATTATTGGATGTCGCTGTTGCAATGTGGACAAGGCCTCGCTAGATATACATTACTAATCTGTGACTTTAATTTTTCTTTGTCATTTGAGAATTCCAAATTAAGAAATTTCACAGCTACTGCTGGGTATGCAGTAATTCAGTTGAACAAAACAAAACTACATCAAGTAAAAAATCATTTGATATACATTCATTTCCACGTCATTTAGAATCTTTTTTTGCCAGAATTACCCACTTAATTGAATCAAATTGCCTTGGGCCAAAGTAATTCTGTTAAGCAGAGTCAACTGTTTTTTTATGGGATGTCCACGTGATGATCTCAGGAGTGTATTTTTAATAAGCACCTAGAATTGTTGTATTAAAACTCAGCTGCTCTATCCAACCTTGGCTATTGTGGAACAAGTTTAATGAATCCCAAGAGATATGACGTATGTGTGTTATAGCGGCAACATTCAGTTTGATGAAGTACCGTAGAATGAAAGATGATCCTGACCACCAAGTACAGGGTCAACTGAAGCTGACAAAGGACATGTCATACTACTGGAACTTGGCGAACACCTGGCTCACTATTGGTCAGTACATACCTTGGCAGCAACATGCACACACACACGCACACCCGCACACACGCACACATGCACACACAGCAGGGTTGGGTTCAAATGTAATTATGTAATTAATTACAATTGTATTTGACCATGCATTGTAATTAACACAATACAGGCAGCAAGAATGTATGAATTCATCTAAAAATGTGTGTCAAACAGTAATGGTATGTGTGATATATTCCTTATTAAACAATGTAGTTGTACTCAATCTATGATTTATTGCAACTGATCCTTTATGAAGCATTATAATAGATTATTGAAGAGATATAATTGTAATTGATTATTGAAGAGATGTAATTGATTATTGAAGATATGTAATTGATTATTGAAGAGATGTAATTGTAATTGATTATTCAAGAAATATAATTGTAATTAATTATTGAAGAGTTGTAATTGATTACAGAAGAGATGTAATTGATTATTGAAGATATATAATTGTAATTGATTATTGAAGATTTGTAATTGATTATTGAACATATAATTGTAATTGATTATTGAAGAGATATAATTGTAATTGATTATTGAAGAGATGTCATTGTACTTGGTTATTGAAGATATATAATTGTAATTGATTATTGAAGAGTTGTAATTGATTACAGAAGAGATGTAATTGATTATTGAAGATATATAATTGTAATTTATTATTGAAGATATGTAATTGTAATTGATTATTGAACAGATAATTGTAATTGATTATTGAAGAGATATAATTGTAATTGATTTTGTACTCTAAATCCTCTGTAATTGTAAGTAAGCTTTTATGATGCTCTGTATTTGTAGTTGATGCTGTGTATAGGACTATAATTAATCCCAGCCCTGACTTACCCACACACTCACTTGAACATTCACAAACTCACTCGCACATTCACACACTCACTCACACATTCACACACTCACTCGTACATTCACACACTCATTCACACACTTGCACGCTCACTCACACATTCACACACTCAGTCGCACATTCACACATTCATACACTCACTCGTACATTCACACACTCATTCGCACATTCACACACTCGCACATTCACACACTCACCATTATCACACTCGCACATTCACACACTCATACATTCACACACGCACTCGCACATTCACTCACTCACTTGCACATTCATACACTCACTCGCACATTCATACACTCACTCGTCACACACTCACTCGCACATTCACACACTTGCACATTCACACACTCATACATTCACACACTCACTCACATATTCACACACTTATGCACACACACACAATGTTGATTTGATTGAAAAACAAATTGCACTCTTGCATGCTGTATATATGAAATTGCCTGACTCACTTTTAGTATTGTTTATAATAGACTGTCCCCAGATTTACAGTGGCGTGGAACCCAACATTTAAAAAAAAACATTTAAATTTTGCATGCAGTATGAAATTGCCCAAATCACTTCTAAAATTTATAATACACTGTCCCCAGATTAATGGTGGCATCAAACCCAATGTTGGGTGCTAGAATGTGGCATTTTGGTTGAAGCTGTCGTATACAAACTTGTTTGCTTAATTTTCAGGCATCTTGTGCGTCGTGGTCGTACTGATCGTCTTTCTGGTGTTACTCTTTCTTAGAAAGCATCTTCGCATGGCAATATTAATTATCAAGGAAGCAAGTCGGTAAGTCAGAAATGCCCTGGGCAGATAGTGCTACCGTTTGCTGTAGTTAATAACTCCTAGTAATGATAATAACCACTGATTGTGCAGTATGTAATTGTCAGTACTCATTCACTCAAAGGACTCCCATTTTTACTAATAGCTTTCTTGTCCACATCTGGAGCTTATCAGTTAAATGCTGTTAAATATAAAACTGCTGTGGTTGACAGAATGCATTTGTTTGTGACAGAGCTGTTGGAATGATGAAGTTCACCCTGCTATGGCCGCTGATGCCATTCGTCCTACAGCTGGGCATGGTTTTCTTTTGGGGCCTTACTGCTGTGTATCCTTTTAGCACTGGCTGAACACCTTTCTCATAGATCACTTCTGTTCATGGGATCATGGCATTCTCACTAGCCAGGGGTGGTAGAAGTACTTCAGTACCCATGGCATCTTGACCTGTTGAAACATGGATTTGTCAATTCGTGTTTCTGTGAACGAGATGCTCCTGCGTCCAAGCTGCGAAGAGCATTTCCAGGAATGGCTATCATTACCCGTCCGACCAACAAATACGGATCCACAACCAATTAAAATTGCGTTCCCATATGCAAGTCTGTAAATTCCAGCGAACAATGCCACTGGTTAACACAGCAACTGAAAAATCAGCGTTTCAACAGGTCGGTCTGCCAGGGGTACTGATGTAGTCAGAAGCCCCTGGTGGCGAGGATGGTTTGCTAACTTCCTATTTCACTGGCAGATACATAGGTGCTTTGCTGATAGTAACTATTTCTCTTTTTATAATACTGATTGTGTGACTGCAATTTACTTAAATCACGAGAATATGCGCTCATTGGCCATAATCTGCCACATGCCAAGTTTGGGTATATCTTGTCAAATTAAAGGTACAGTCTTATATTTATTATCCTGAAATCATGTTATTTAGTTTAAACTACATCTAACATCCTGACTGTCCATATATGTTTTAATGGACCAGGATGTTTCGTATAATTTAACCGTTATCTGTTTAATTTGATTGTTTTGATTCAAATGTCCAAACCATCATGTTATATTTAAAAATCGTGGTTCATTTAAACATATTTGGGCAGTAGTTCACGAAACGAAAATAGAATATACAGTTGTGCATCAATATATTATAATCAAGAAATATTATATATTTGTACAGCAAAATTATATAAAACTGTGAACTTGTCTTTAAAATAAAATAACATCATTTTGTTACGACAAAACAGTTACTTAATTTATACCGGCTTTGTAGTAGTCAGCTTATTTCCTGCTAGGTTTCCTCATAGTAATCGACCTCAAACGCATTCTGTTTTTTTTTCACTATTGGTTATTTCATCTTGTTAGATAATGTTCACTGAAGCATTGCTAGTTTGTTCTGTTAGATCTCCCTCACTCATTGCCCTGCAGATATTTGGCATCTTCTGCTCCTCCTAGTTATGTTGCTTCCAACAACACGATGAACGACAGGTAATCTTATACTATAGTCACAATCTACTGTGAGTTGTAGCTGGTATCATGAATGTGACGAACAGCAAATAATAGTGGTCTGTGTTCATGATCAACTGATGAGGTTCAAAAAGATTCACTCTTTACATTACTATCCATGGACGTCAGGATTATACATAATTACAACACTGTGCAAGTAATTGTTTGGACGTAGATATCTTTACACACAACGTCAGATAATGTATAGCTGTATATGTATGCACAAGTTATTGTATACTGCTGAGGTTAAATATGCTATGAGGAACTTTGCATGATTATTAGTTGACTTCTCCAGCAATATTGCAGTTGTACCCATAGTTATTAATTTGGCAAGTAATGATTATTACACGGTAATTGACATTTCAAATGTGATCCATCCTTGGTTGTAGCCAGGCACGTCTCATGATGCATGGTGTGGCAGAGAAAATACCATGTGACCCAAAGGTATATCCTCATTGGTTTGTTTCTTCAAATTTGGTGGTGCTGTTGTCGCATCTTTACAGATGTAATGTGGTTGTTGTATTATAAATGAAACATTTTGGTAAATTACAAAATTTATCACAATTTAGTAATTATTTTTTTACATTGTAACCATTTGCAATGTATTCTAAAAATTTCAAAACACTACTTACAGAATGTGAACTAAGCAAATATTGTCATACTATGATGTCTGTATGTGTAAAAATATTGTAATAAATTAATGTAGTAACACATTGTTTATATATATATATATATATATATATATATATATATATATATACATTTTCCTGTGTGTTCAACATTAAATACATTTTTATTAAATGTGACATGTCATACTACATTTCCAACTTTATATATTATATAAAACTGAATGGCCTAGGCGCACATTTGGGTTTAACGGACCAGAGTATCTTGTGAATGAAGGTGGGTTTACCTGGTGCAATATCGTTGCCGCAATGAGGTGATAGCTATGTTATTAGAAAGGTCATTTCATATCGCTGGCACCGTCACTTCAAAATTGGATCAGGTCAGTTCTATTTTATGGGATGCATCGCGGCATTGGCTTATTGCAGCGACAATATCGTCTCGTGTAAACCCAGCTTTGGTTTGTCTCGTAAAATCAATGTAGATTTGGATGCAACGTTTACAGTACACACTCCATTGACACTTTTCGTGTTTGAATATGGAAAGTTTGTCTCATTAGTTCCATGAATATATGTGCTTGGATGTCCTAAGTAAATAAGAAATATGATCTGTCACAACAATTGAGTTTAGAGTCCCTTAAGTATACTTGGGTAAAACCAAACTTGAGTGTTTACCTGAATGCAGAGTAAACGTTGGTTGGATGTTGTATACTTAATTTTTTTGACAGTGTGCATTCTTTTTAGCTACAGAGAAATCATTGTTTTGTCAAACAAATGTGCATTTAAATTACCACCTTAAATCCATTGCGGTTGCTCGCTCTGATGACCTTTGCGTGTCCCTGTTCGTGATATCATGCTTAACGATTCTGTTTTTTTGCGCCTCTGAGCTGTTTCAGACAAATGACACAAGGGGACAAATATGTAGCTTCTTGAAGTACGGTGGAGAAAGGTGCGTCACATGGTTCATCTCACATATGTAGAAGACAGGTTTGAAAGCATGCAGTTGTGTACGATATGATCACTTGTGCTGTAGATATAGACAGTTGTGTAGGATATGATCACCTGTGCTCTAGATATAAACAGTTGTACAAGATGTGAAGGTGAGAAATGTAACTGAACAAATGAGGCATCAAACAAGACATTGATAAGGTGAAGATATCCATATTATGCATATATCAGCATGTAAGTTGTTACCATACCTACTAAAGGTACTCAGTTAAATTAATATCAAAGGAAGTACATATATAGCTACATTTCAGAGTCTAGAATATCAGTTCTATGTACATTTTGGGACCATCTGTTGGTCACTGTTGGTCTGAACTACGTGCTGACAGCAGTTCCATGAAATTGGGGCAATGTGCGGACCCCCGCAAGGTGGTAGGGGAACAGTTAGAGCAGTAAAAAAGAAAAACATTGCCTGACATATCATTGTGTGATTCACAAGATGTAGTTTAATGTTTAGCATTGTATGTATGTCCTGTTTTGGTTGCAGTAATCCTCTTTACAAGTCAGTAAGCTGAGTGCTATGATTAATGTTGACCTTCAGTTTGCAGCAACTAAAAACTAAATTGTTAATATTAACAAAAGTTCATGTGCCAGTTCTATGTGGTAAGGATATGCCAGCATGTTATACTTTACTAATATTATATACCAATTTGTTGACAGTTGTGATGTTTTTTCTTGTTGACAATCTATTTGATAAATTCCATTGAGACAGCATCTTACAAGCAATCCAGACCATTGTGGTAAAATTATTTTTGGGGGATCTGTTTGCAAACATATCATATTTTAACACTTTTTTGTGTTGGGAATTTTTCCTGAATTATTCTTTATAAACTGTATGCAAACAAACCAGATTATATATATTTTATTTAAAACTGTTACTTTGTAAAAAAAAATTTATACTATACCAAGCCTATCTAGATATTTCCTTGATTAGTTTCAGTGAGTATAAATTTGAATGTGTCTAGAACTGTACTGTTTTAGTTAACTTGTATTTTTTTGTGATTTGTATTTTACACTTCACCTTTCTTCTTAATTTGTTAAACATGCAGCACCTTTTTACTTATTTGAATCCAATGTTATTAATGTATCTTTGCTTTTTACATTTCACTCTCTGTAATATGTAATGATAACATTTTAGGCATTATACTTGGTTGTATAGTCTCTTTCAGCCAGTAGCTAGAGACCTCAAATTGTAGAAGCTGACATGACTTCTTCAGGAGGTTTTTTCCAGTAATTGATGACACAATTTATGAAGAAGTGTTTATGGGTCTGTATACGGGAGTTCGTCTTCCTTGGCTTTAAGCTATGGCCCCTCAGATTGCTGCTACATTGGTAGAAAAAATACTCTGGGTTATTCCTATTTAGGCCATTGAGATATTTATATACCTCACAGAGGTCCGTCTCAAGTCGTCTCTGTTCCAAAGGAACTGATTTGACAGGTGTTATGCTGAGTTTCAGCGCTTTCTTCTGAACTATCTCTAATTTATCTATATCCGTTCTATAGAAAGGGTTCCAAACTGGCAAAGCATATTCTACAACTGGTCATATCATTGATTCATATAAGGTCTTTATTATGTTTTCTGGTCTACTTTCAAAGCATCACTTAATTAGTCGTGTGTTGATTTGCCTTTGTTGTAATATATTTTATGTGGATACTTGGTTTTAGATCTTTGCATATGGTGATTCCTAAATCCTTTGGTTCTTCTACAACTTCTAATATTTCTCCATTTAATGTGTATGTATAGTTAAGGTTTTGTCTTATTTTGAGAACTACACATTTAGTGGCATTGAAGTTTAATAGCCAAGTTTTTGGCCAAATTGCAAGTTTGTTTACATCATCTTGGAAAGCTTCACAGTCAGCTAATGTAGAAATATTTGAGTAAAGTTGTGTATCATCAGCAAACATTTTGCCTGTTGCCTTAACTGAGTCACACTACAGAAACCAGGTTTAAGTACTGGCCATATAAGCCTTCATGACTTTACCTTACCTACCTTACCTTAACTGAGTCAGGTAGATCATTAACATATAACAAAAATAGTAATGCAGTTTTGCCACCTTTAAGACAGTATGTAGCTTTTCTTTCTAATACATAGATTATGTTGTTGGCTGAAAGTCCACTTTTGTTTGCCACTACTTGTTTAGTACATTGCCTTTTGCACACATTTGTGTTTTACCCATAGAGGCTTTAATCTTGATCACTGATTTATCTGTTTGAATGTAATAGACTTCTCCACTAGAAATGTTCCCACATTTCAGTCATAGATTTATTATGATATTCTTTGTTCCAATCTATGTTTTTATTTCTTTGTTTAGTGCCTCATAATTTGCTTTTGAGTACAACTTTTCTGGGTTGTGACGTTATTCTAACAACTGGACATCTTAGTGGTACTTTATACTTCTATGATCACTCAGAGCAAAGCTTTCCTCTACCTTGAGTTTGTCTATACAACTGGGGTCTGAAATGCATACAAGGCCGAGGATGTTATTACCTCTAGTTGAACCCAACAGTTGTCATTTAGAGTATCAATGAAACTTTCTCTAGTTGGCTGTTTCCCTCCCCTTTGGACCAATCTATCTTTCTAGAAATAAATCGTCAAGGAGACAATTCAAATGTTCAATTGTATTTGTTGAATTGTTTATCTTTTGTAACATGATCTTCTTCTGGCCTATAGCATATCCCAACTTGACACTGTATGTGTGGGGATATGGTAACCCATAAACTTTCTGTATCTGTATTGTCAGGTATAAATAGTGTTGGGTATAAATTATCTTTTATTAATAGTAGTACTCCATCCCTCACTTCCACTGTTTATATGCCTGGTGTGTAAACATGTATTCTTTGGTCTTTTCTAAAGCATGTATAATGCGGTGGTGTGAATTCTGAGTCGGCAATGTCTGAGGATAACCATGTTTCAGTAATGGCTAGAATGTCTGGATCTTCCTCCGATATAAGAACTCGAAGTTGTGTATAAATTTGCTTATTAGGCATTGAGCATTAAAAGAGTATATTTTTAGTGGTAAAGTCTCCTTTCCGTTTTTCAGAATAGTGCTGTGTAAATATTTACAAGTGTCTTCTTTTTTGAAGCCGATTTTGGTTTAGTAGGTTTGATTTGGTGGGATGCTCCTGATCCATCTTTTAACTGAGCCTGCAAATCTATGTCAGCTTCCCTTTCTAGTTTGGCATGGTTTGGGACGATGAAGATTGTTTTTGGATTGTACAATTCTGTTTGACCTGTCTCACTTTTGCATATTTTCTCAGTACCAATTGATGAGTCCCGTGCTTTACTGAAACAGTTTAATACTGAACTGTGCGATAAAAACCAGCTGATATGAATGGCATAGACCACAATATAAGAGAATACTGGCGTGACTGTCTCTTTCTCCTCCACCACCACAGCTAAGAGTAGGTGGTAGGCGTGCTTATGATAACAGTATGATTACTCAGTAACATAGTTGGCTTTGTTGAGAATACCTGATATAAAGTAAGCGAACAGGAACATTAACTGCAAACAGGTAATTGTATAAAAAGTAAAGGTTCTTATCTCTACACCTGAATAAAAAACTAGCCACTAACAACAGCATGCTTGCGTGGCAAATATAATTTATTATGGTCCAAGATCCAGTCATTATTCTGCAACATAGGCAGTTGGCAAGGGCGCTTAAACTTTGTAAGACCAGAAGAATGTGGTGTGTCCGGCGTGTTGACCATATGGTCCACAGTCGATGCAATAAGATGAACTGCAATGGCTTCTTGGAGTGGAGGCAAAGACGGTAACTCCGGTTACTCAGGAGCTTCTTGGAGTGGAGGCAAAGACGGTAACTCCGGTTACTCAGGAGCTTCTTGGAGTGGAGGCAAAGAAGGTAACTCCGGTTACTCAGGAGCTTCTTGGAGTGGAGGCAAAGAAGGTAACTCCGGTTACTCAGGAGCTTCTTGGAGTGGAGGCAAAGAAGGTAACTCCGGTTACTCAGGAACTTCTTGGAGTGGAGGCAAAGAAGGTAACTCCGGTTACTCAGGAGCTTCTTGGAGTGGAGGCAAAGAAGGTAACTCCGGTTACTCAGGAGCTTCTTGGAGTGGAGGCAAAGAAGGTAACTCCGGTTACTCAGGAGCTGCTGTATCCTGAACGGGGCTGACTGGTCTTGACGACTCTGACTCCGAGTCAGATGATTAGGAGATTCGAACATCATAAGTCTTGCTGCGGAACTGCAACTTCGTAAACTTCCTAAGTTGGTACCACCCCTCACCGTTGGGCAACTGGGTGATAATGTACCTATCACGTGCTCTGCACTTTTCCATGTCACCTTTGAGGTAAACTAGGTCACCAACAGAAATACTGTTGGCAGGCGGTAGGCCATGCTCATGCACTTTTGACTTAGCACTGTGTATATGTTCGGCTACAGGGCTTTAGTTAACGTTTTTAACTTGCCCAACCTCCAGCTGGATGCCATGGTTTGCTAAGGCTGGGTCATTGACCAGTGCAACAAATCCTGGAGCAGGGTTGACGCGGACTGTGATCGAATTGTCACCAAGTAATCGTAGGCCAGCAAGCTGATCGTGTCGCTCACCATCAATAAGTGAAGACGGAGTGTATGAAGACACACTCTCGCAAAGAATGATGATGTACTGGTGATGGTGGTGTACAACATCTGCAGCGAAGGATGAACCCACTACAGTAGGAGCTCGTGTAGGAGACTGTAGGTGCAAGTACATCGGAATATATTTAACGGCTTGGCACTGGTGACACGCAGATGAAACATCTTCTGAAGCCTTATCGATGTCTAGTGTGAAAAAGTATCTTTTGAAGATATACTTGAGTTGGGTCCTCGAAGGGCAGTAAAACCTGACGTGTAAGAGGCCATCGATGACAGGAAGGGGGACAACGATGCACTCACGTGATGGTTGGAAAGGCTATCTCTGATGACCAAGACACAATCACTGGCTACAATGACAGTCTTTTGATATCTTGTGACATCGCCCAGTTTTGGTCATCTCAATTTCGACAATATATTGATAATCCCCATACACTGACACAATGCTGATATTCGTGCGCAAATGCGTGTCGTGGATCGAAAACTTCACCGATTTTCACCCATTGACATTGTCAGCAACGGCCTTACTGGCTTACATCATCATTAAACAGCATTTTACTTTCACAAATAAAATTTGTTTTGAGATGTTTAATAAATTCATAATAATGATTACTCTACAGAACTACTGCCATCTGCCCGACATCTGGCAACATCTTTTCCCATCAATGACTTATTCAAGCTGACCCATAACATCAGGGACAGGGACGCTGACAGGGCACTTTTAATTGCAATTAGCAACAGCATTCCTCTGTTGCACTGGTCTGTCTTCTGGTCAATTCTAGCCCCAGCTGGTACCAGGTAACCAACACAGCTAGCTGCTAGAGCATGTTGTTTCAATGTTTGTGTGAGCTGATATGACATGTCTGGGAAGACATGAGAAGGTGGGGGTTCACAAGCCAGATGGCTTCGTCAGCTAGGCATCAAATGTCTTTGTTAATTTTACTATGGGCAGTGCTAGGTGGTATTACCTCTGACCAGTTTCCCTGAGAGGCTACTACTACTACCTACCGGGTACTACTGGACTGACCTTCTACCTACCCAGATACAATCACACCTGCGTACACATATCCTGTTGTACAATCTAGCTCCTCCCATACCCCAGTGGAGCAGGTCGATAAAAAGACAGATTGTGCCTCATCATTAATTAATTTCTGTATTTAACTGAACTTATTTGATGTTGTGAGCTCTCATTAATGATAATGTAATTTTCCAAGCATCCAAGTGAGCACCATGTTCAAGGACGGCAGACCGATTGACCAGCTAAGGCTGTCTGGGAACACTTTGTTATAGGCAGAGTGGTTGCAAAACAGTCGTCAGATGCAAGCTGTGTAATTTATATATTACTCATGATTTTGTTGTTATTTCTAAGTGTTGTACTTTTACTTCAAGTACTTTTAAAAAGTAGTTTTTAGGTGAATTACTTTTACTTTTACTCAAGTACAAAATTAAAGCACAGGGGTTGCGGCTTCCATAGTCTGATGGTAAGTTAGCATTAGGATCTCTTGGAGAGAAGGCCATGCTCGCTGTGGCTTACTCCATATATTGGAACGATCATCCTAGGTCCGAGAGCCCACACTGTATCAGTGTTTACGTCACGAGGCGTGTGTAGCTCCAGGTAATCTCCTGGGAGAACAACAGTCTTTTGGGGATTGTGCAGGAGGAACGCTTGCATACGCCTTACAGAGGGCATACTGGTTTTATCACCCTCGGTGTCGTAGTGGACAGTGTCGGCATTGCCGATAATGAATTACTTCTTGAATGGGCGGACAGCTATATCATCGCGAACAATGAAAGGATTCCCTGCCAACACATCTACTACAAGTGACCTCTGGTGACGTTGCAGTACTTCACCAATAGCGTCCAAAGGAGTCACACCATCAGCCTGACGAGCAATCTGAGATGCTGGTTTGATGGGTAAATGAGACAAACGAGCTGTGGACGCACGTATCATGTTGGTCATAGCACTAGTATCAAGGGTCAGTGCCATAGGATGATGTTGGTAGAATGTGTACAGCACGGGTGACTGTACTATATTGACTCGGCGTGAGGAGAGACCACACTCTACGAGACGTGCTGAGTGGTCACTAATGACGTTTTTGGGCTCGTCATCATAACATATGTCGACCTCGCCTTCATCACATGCGTCGTTGGTCACAACTCTTGATCAGCCTAAGGCTTTCTTGTCACTATAAGGCGAGAAGTGGCATTCAGTCAGGTTGTGACTGTTGGATGTCCGTCCTGCGGTTTTGCACAAAACACATGACTTGTGAGAGAATGTCTGCCACCTATTTGATGAGACACGTTAGCGATTGCAATTTGCCCCAGCATGAGTTCGAGATGTACGCATTTCTGTGCTGCAGAACAGCGTGCGGCCTCGGGTGTATCGTTGTCATTTACGAGACTTCTGGTAGAAGTGCTTGAGGATTTTCTTCCCCACGAGGCATTGTCTCTCATGAAATGTGTGGAATTTGCATCGAGAAAAAGTATTCTGTTTCCATCTTTCAAATGAGGTAATGGACTCGTTGTTTTTTAGCAACCAATGTTTTGGTGCTCGATGAGCCGCAGCCGTGGTTTCATTATGCAGAATAATATGGCACTTTGTTTTGTTACGAGCAAATGTCAGTCTTGTCACTGCTGGTCATAACCACGCCTTTGACACAGCATTTTGGCTTTAACAACAGTTTCTATACTGTGCTAGTTGCAACAGTTCATGTTTTCGCCCACAATGTGTTGGGGCTAGCATTTACACACATTAGTTATTTGGATAAATAAAGTTAACGGGTGATATATTAAGCCGCCTGGTGACTCTGTTGGACATGGGTAAAACACTGCCACCATGCCAATTGATGAAACCCGTGCTATAATGAAATAGTTTATTGCAGAACTTCGATAGAAACCAGCAGACATGATCTGCAAAGCCCAGATGATGCCTGGCATAGACCATAATATAACAGAATACTGGTGCAGTATTTCATTCTTTGGTTCTCGGTTTTTTAGTGTAACCCTGAGAGGTATCATTTTTGGTTCTGCTTCTTTTCTACCAAGTCTCATTGTGCTTGTAATTTTGATCTGTCTGACATCCTACGTCTTTGAACATCTCACTGGCGAGATCTTGGTCCTCCTTTTCGCTGTTTTCTGGTAGGCCTCTTACCACTATATTTTTTTTCTTTTGTTTTTTCTAGGGATTCGTCCCTGACCATGTCAAATTTTTTGTTAATTTTCGACATGTCCATTGCTAGGCTGGTTACTTTGTCCTTTGACCATCCAGCTTCTTCTGCTAATTGGTCAACCATCACTTTGTTGGCTTTTGTTTCCATTTGCTTCTCTACTTGCTCATGCCGGGTTTTTTTTTCTTCTAGAAATGCGCTGCATCTCTGCTCTATTTCTACATCCGTTGCAATTTTATATACACCCACATTGACACACACTCACATTGTGGCCTTCCCTACATAGTCGTATACCTCGTTGGACTTCCCAGCACATTGCTGGCAAGTCCAACATCTACATCTTTCGCATTGGACCATGTGGTCCATGCTTCCAAAAGTTCTTTTGCAAATCACACAGCTGACTGTGAGATCGTCGTCTACTGCTTCATTTACTGGGGGGGGTAATCTATTTGTACTGGTTGTCTTCATGGCAGATGATTTTACATTGCCTTTTCTTTTCTTTCAGATTTGATTGGACCTTATCAGTTCCTTGTGTATATATATATATGTATACGTATATATATATATATATATATAAAACACTTATCCAATGCGTGCTGTTGTACTGAGAGTTCATGCAGAGGTTTCCAAGGCATTGTGTGCAGTGCTCGATGAGAAAAACTTAAATATGTCCCAGGGCTACTGTGCATACAAAGACGCCTTGGTTGAAATTGGCCTGTTAATATACAGATGGATCAAATTGGGATTGCAGTTCTACCTATGTTATCACTGTGTTATCACTGTGTTATCACTATGTTATCACTGTGTTACTGAATTTTTTCTATCCTTACCTCAGCTATTTACATTGTGCACCTAACCGGAAGAAGAATGAAAATTCATTACTATATTTATCTGTACATGTTTGTTTTAAACTTAAACTCTTCACCCTTAGGAAGAAAATTTAGAAGATAATCATGAATAATTGTTTATTATGCCTGTTCTGCCCTCTACAGTTACACAAAGTACCTACAATTCTACCAACTGTTCATGCTCTTCTGGATGATGAATTTCATCGAAGCCCTGGGTCAAGTCACCCTGGCTGGAGCCTTTGCCTCCTACTACTGGGCTTTCAATAAGCCTGGTGATGTACCATTCCACTATCTGGGAGGAGCTCTTTACAGGGCACTCAGGTATGATACACTCGGCTACTGCTAAAGGAGCCTACATGATTCATTCAACCCATAATGAATTGGGTTTGTTGATGTTTTAATCTGTATTGTGTGACTAGTTTAAACATGCACAGTTGGTTTATTATATGTAAAGCATACTTTTGTTGAAATCATTGAAACAATTGACTTTGATAATTAGATCGAGTAACTAGAGAAAGTGTGAATAGCCTTTATGTCATAGTATATAGAGCTGGACCATGTTTGCCCATTTTCTATGGAAAATATTTTTTTTTATAGTTTGTTGAATGATTTCATCAAAACTAAATAGCAAATTTGTACAAACAAGCTGGCATGTCGTAGTAGATACTAGAGTCGGCATGTCATGCATAGTGGATACTAGAGCCAGCATGTTGTAGTAGATACTAGAGCCAGCATGTCATAGTGGATACCAGAGCCAGCATGTCGAAGTGGATACTAGAGCCAGCATGTCATAGTGGATACCAGAGCCAACATGTCATAGTGGATACCAGAGCCAGCATGTCGAAGTGGATACCAGAGCCAGCATGTCGTAGTGGATACCAGAGCCAGCATGTCGTAGTGGATACTAGAGCCAGCATGTCGTAGTGGATACCAGACCAGCATGTCAGTGGATACCAGAGCCAGCATGTCGTAGTGGATACTAGAGCCAGCATGTCATAGTGGATACTAGAGCCAGCAAGTCGTAGTGGATACCAGAGCCAGCATGTTGTAGTAGATACTAGAGCCAGCATGTCATAGTGGATACTAGAGCCAGCATGTCATAGTGGATACCAGAGCCAGCATGTCATAGTGGATACCAGAGCCAGCATGTCGAAGTGGATACCAGAGCCAGCATGTCGTAGTGGATACCAGAGCCAGCATGTCATAGTAGATACTAGAGCCAGCATGTCGTAGTGGATGCTAGAGCCAGCACATCGTAGTTGATGATACTAGACCTAGCACGTGATACTAGAGTTAGCACATCGTAGTTGATACTTGAGCTAGCATGTCGTAGTTGATACCAGAGCCAGCATGTCGTAGTGGATACTAGAGCCAGCATGTCGAAGTGGATACCAGAGCCTGCATGTCATAGTGGATACCAGAGCCAGCATGTCATAGTGGATACCAGAGCCAGCATGTCATAGTGGATACCAGAGCCTGCATGTCATAGTGGATACCAGAGCCAGCATGTCGAAGTGGATACCAGAGCCAGCATGTCATAGTGGATACCAGAGCCTGCATGTCATAGTGGATACCAGAGCCAGCATGTCATAGTGGATACCAGAGCCAGCATGTCGTAGTGGATACCAGAGCCTGCATGTCATAGTGGATACCAAAGCCTGCATGTCATAGTGGATACCAGAGCCTGCATGTCATAGTGGATACCAGAGCCAGCATATCATAGTGGATACCAGAGCCAGCATGTCGAAGTGGATACCAGAGCCTGCATGTCGTAGTGGATACCAGAGCCAGCATGTCATAGTGGATACCAGAGCCTGCATGTCGAAGTGGATACCAGAGCCAGCATGTCATAGTGGATACCAGAGCCAGCATGTCATAGTGGATACCAGAGTCAGCATGTCGTAGTGGATACCAGAGCCAGCATGTCGTAGTGGATACCAGAGCCTGCATGTCATAGTGGATACCAGAGCCAGCATGTCGTAGTGGATACCAGAGCCTGCATGTCATAGTGGATACCAGAGCCTGCATGTCATAGTGGATACCAGAGCCAGCATGTCGTAGTGGATACCAGAGCCAGCATGTCGTAGTGGATACCAGAGCCAGCATGTCATAGTGGATACCAGAGCCAGATGTCATAGTGGATACCAGAGCCGGCATGTCATAGTGGATACTACACCCGGCATGTCAGAGTGGATACTAGAGCCAGCATGTCGTAGTTGATACTAGAGCCAGCGTGTCATAGCAGATACTAGAGCTGGCATGTCATAGTGGTTACTAGAGCCAGCATGTCGTAGTTGATACTAGAGAGGTTAGATTTTTTATGAAATGAGTGAAATGAGAGGAAAAAATAGAATTGAGGAGGAACGTCTAAATGTGATGATGCTCCCAAGAAAGAAACACATCTATATATGTGTGTGTCTGTTCTACCTAGGTACCACATCTATATGTGTGTGTCTGTTCTACCTAGGTACCACATCGGGTCAATTGCATTTGGATCATTCATCATTGCCGTTATCCAGATATTCCGGGTGATATTACAATACGTTGAGAAGAGAGTGAAGTCATTTGACAATCCCGTGGCTAAGTTCATCCTCAAGTATGCTAACTCGTTTTATTCCACATCATGAAACTTGTATTTTGATTAATTTCCAAGCTGAAATAAAATATGAGCTTTATTACTGAAAAGCCTTTTTAGCAGAAAATATATTCACATTTCGATGGCGCCTGAAGACCCACCGTTTTGACTTCGCTTATCGTCCTCGGCAATCTGTTGATGATTTGAAATTGTTAACCAATTTGACACGGTCTAACCTAGTGTTTTCACATGCACTGCTGAGCTCGGGTTTTCTTTTTGAATTTATTATATATTAAAAATGATTTCGCATGAAAATGATATTATGTTAAATCAAGCTTGTGCCATAGAGTTACATTAACATTGACCCATCTTTTAATATAGGTGTCTCAAATGCTGCTTCTGGTGTCTGGAGAAGTTTGTTAGGTTTCTTAGCAAGAATGCCTATATCATGGTAGGTGTGTTTTCCGTCCTCCTTATAGTCTTACACTGTTTATATAGGGTCTGATTCGATATCAGAATCATTCTCTGATCTTCTCAAGATCCAGCTGACATTTCAGTCATATAAAGTTCAGAAATCAATGTACCTTTAAGTTTTGTAGGGACATTTCCAAGAATCCACCCAGGTTTAACAACTTAAACTTCCTGCAGCTAAATTAGTATTATTAAACGCATTTTATTTCAGATTGCTGTGTATGGCAAGAACTTCTGTGTGTCTGCAAAGAATGCTTTCAACCTTGTTATGAGGAACATAGTCAGGTAGGTGCATCAGTTGTAAATCTTACTCGGACTTCTTTCCTGCTAACTGAAATAATGTGTTCATTTCAATCAATATGTATTAATAATTTTTACCTGAGGGAGTATTTTTTAACATTTTGGAAGTCAACATGTTAGGATATAATATAGTTTATAATATGCAACATGATTTTATGATAATGACATTAGAGTCAGACAAGTGTTTGCAAAATGTGAATGTCTCTCTCGGTAATTATCAACTGAAGAGTATTTTAGAAGCAATAGAATGTGGATGGCAGATCAAAAAGGGTTCAGGCCTTTTTGTTTGCTTCCTATTGTTATGTTAGACCACTTGAAACAGTGGGCCATAATAATGGTATCAGAAAGTAATAGTTTTATTAGTTAAAAAGATATGTTTTTGCATATCAGAGATAATGCTCTTAATATGTCATACGATCAGTAGAATACGTTCCATCGTATTGAATATTTTTACGCACACAGACTTCAAAGAGGTTTGATACTATCAGTTGCCACAAAACAATATCTGTGTGTGTGTGCGTGCGTGCATGCGTGCGTGCCTGTCTGTTTGTGTCTGTATGTGTGTGTGTGTCTGTCTGTGTGTGTGTCTGTCTGTGTGTGTCAGTGTGTGTGTGTGTGTCTGTCTGGGTGTGTGTGTCTGTCTGTGTGTGTGTCTGTGTGTGTGTGTGTGTATGTCTGTGTGTGTGTGTGTGTGTGTGTGTGTGTGTGTGTGTGTGTGTGTGTGTGTGTGTGTGTGTGTGTGTGTGTGTGTGTGTGTGTGTGTGTGTGTGTGTGTGTGTGTGTGTGTGTGTGTGTGTGTCTCTGTGTGTATCTGTGAGTGCGTGTCTATGTGTGTGTGTGTGCGTGTGTTTGTGTGTGTGTGTGCCTGTGTGTGTGTGTGTGTGTGTGTGTGTGTGTGTGTATGTGTGTGTGTCTGTGTGCATCTGTGTGTGTGTCTATGTGTGTATGTGTTTGTGTGTGTCTGTCTGTGTGTGTGTCTGTTGGTGAGTTGAGCTATACTTTAACCTGCAAGCTGACACCAGACTATACTGGTGCAGATTGTATGACTTGAATCACTACACTTCTTCAGAAGACTCAGCTGGCAATTCATGGCTTTGTCCATTGTGAGGACAACAAAGGCATTATTTTATGGCTATGGCTAACTGATAAAAGTTCCTTTTATTATTGTTTCCTGGCCTGGTGTAAGCAAATAAAAGGATTATGGTCTGAACTGTTAACTTGTACAAAGGTGGATATTAACTTGGGGTTTCTGGCTGGGAAAAATACTTCCAACTGAAGGTAAACCTTTGTAGCTTTTATGCATTCAGTGTGCAGAAAAGTTGTTTCAATCAATAACATAATTATCATACAGTGAGAGGTAGACACATTGACACACTTATTTAAAGAGCAATTTTCATCTTTTATTGCATCAATAATATGACACCAATGTTAAACTATCATTAATTCACATGCCACCTGAATTAATTGAGAATATCCCCCAGTAATATTATCCTCAGTTCTCAGAGTAAAGCCCCGTTTAACCCAGGTTAAACTAGTAAAACCCAGGTTTAACCCACCAGGCTGGACAAAACCAGTTTAACACGGGTTAAACAGCAACCCTGGTCTGTGTGTCTGTGTCTGTGTGCGTGTGCATGTGTGTCTGTGTGTGTATCTTTGTGTGTCTGTGTTTGTGTGTCTGTGGCTGTGTATGTGTCTCTTGTGTGTGTGTGTGTGTGTGTGTGTGTGTGTGTGTGTGTGTGTGTGTGTGTGTGTGTGTGTGGTGGTGGTGGTGGTGTGTGTGTCTGTCTGTCTGTTTGTGTGTGTGTGTATATATATAATTAATTTGCATTAGTGATGGAAATGTTATGCCTTCATTTAGTATAAAATGAATAGTTTAGTTCTGATATATTACCCACACATATGGAAAGAACACAGTATATAGTATATCATAATTATGTTTGGGAAGGAATTAGCAAGTTTAAGAACGTTAATTGTAGATTAAGTTAATTTTAAAGTGAAGGTTAAGTGGAGTTTACTTAATTAACTTAGCAAGTTATTTGTATCAAGTCTGTTTAGCAGTATAAATGACCCCAATGGTAAAATATTTGGTGACTCTGCTTTCAGCGTAGCAGTCATTGACAGAGTAACAGACTTTTTGTTCGTCATTAGCAAATTGTTCATCACCGCATCACTTGGTAAGTGCAGAGAGAAAAGAAGCACTTCTTTCATGGTTTGTGTTTGGCAATGTTTCTTCATATGCTAAGCTAGTTGCCGTTTTAATGAGCACAGTTCTGATGTTTAATAATAATATTTTATTTGTACTAAAAATTTTACAATTCAATTAAAACAGTGTATATAAGCTAATGTGTACATACAACAGCAAGCATTGAGCGCAACTCGTCTATGAACTCTCCAACACATCCTTTGTAAATGACACTGTGCATATTAGTTGCTTGTCTAGCCCCCCCTGGTAGTGGTCTTGAACCATTTCTTAAAAGTTGTTTGATTTCATACTACAGAAAGTCATGGTATCAAGTTTGAGTTTGGACAAGATGTAATTGAAACTTTTAGACATATATGAACCACTACCTTGAAGGGCTAGATGAGAGAGCATTTTCAAACTGTTGCATTTTGTTATTGCATTTTAAACAGCTCTGCATAAATCGCACCATTTGAATCATAATCTGAATTGGTAAACAGACAATTAGAAAGTACAACAGCTTTGCAAAATACATTTAGCCAGGACTGTAAATCAGATGGATGATACAATATTTTATGTTTCATTGTTTTCCTATTTGTCATCACCTTCTGATTGTCAGTTGTGTACAGGGCCCTGTATGTCTGCAGGTTTAATGGCATTCATATTCTTCGGTGATGATTCTATGCATATTATTCCTTCGGGCGGTTTGAATGACTTCATACACAGAGTGCAGCCAGTTCTTCACTTCTACTGGGTGCCTATAGTGGTGAGCTGCAGTTAGATATTTCATGTGTCCCACTAATCTGATACTATCATGTATGTGGAGAATGGTAGTCTTTCTGAGTTCATTTTGTTTGATGATCAGCCATCTTAAAACATGTCAGTACTTGCAAAATTGCAAGGTAGAAGAGCTAGATAGCACAGTGTAAATTGGAAACAAGGGATTAGCCGTTGTCACACATAAATAATTGGAACAAATTATTTGGCAACTGTGTTAATGTTAGCAGTGTGAATATGTCTAAAACAAAAATTATGTTTCAAGGCCAAGGGCTATTATATGTAGATGAATAATTATGGATTTTGCCTTGTCCACATGCTGCTGGAGCTTGTTACTTCAGATGACAACCTTGTTAAGTTGATGACAAGAACACTGTTTCAGATTGTTGTGGTGGGAACGTATCTGATTGCGTCGGCTTTTTTCAATGTCTACAGTATGGGAGTGGACACAATTTTCCTCTGCTTCTGTGAGTTCTTAGTAAACTTTCACAGCTGACTGAGAGTGGAGCTTGCTTCAGATATTTCATATCTTCTATCAGTGGCACAACCAAATGAAAATTACTAACAAGCTTCCAATATTTATATGATGGATGGATGGATGACTCTTCATATATCATATTGTTAGTTGTTTGTTCATTAATTTTTATTGAAACCTAACTTAACATAACAAAATCAACATGTTGATCATAAAATGGTAGAAATAATTTATTCATGTTGAATCTCTGCTGAGTGTCTCAGCATTTCTCCAATGTTCTTTTTCATCTTGAATTTCTTAGCGTGTAGCTGATTGATTCTCCCATTCCTACATATTTGATCGTCCAATTTAGCCAGTCATTATTTTATTTTATCTATGCTGCATGTATTGTTAGTGAATCTTAATTGAGGTTACTGTTGTGGCAGTGTTTGTGTATATTCCCTCTCCAGTGGAGGACATGGAACGTCACGACGGCTCAGCAGAGAAACCTTACTACATGAACAAGAAGCTGATGGATTTGATGAGCAAGAAGAACAAGAGATGACGACGTGACTAGGCTTTATTGCTGTGTAGAATGTAGTAGCATGGTCAGTAGTTTGCCTCCCGCGTTGCCAGAACATTGTCCACATTGCCACTAGATCTCTGTGGTTAGCCACATTCCTGGATATGGATTAATTATCTTGTGTGAACAATATTATTAATTATTTTGTGCAAAAAATATTATTAAGTATCTTGTATAAACAATATATAAGGAAGATGCAATGTACCATAGGCAAGCAAAAGTAGCTGTATTTTGTTCTCTGTACGTTCCAACCACCGTGTGTTTGACGTTGAAGTGTGCATATAATACATAGCTAATCAGTTGCTAAATTAAAATATTCATAAGTTTGTGCATGTCTACTTCACTATATATTTGGTTGCTTCTCGAATTTGCATCTCTGTTAATATGTTCTGTGCACTTATCAAAACTTGTTCTTTGAAACTGGTTTAACATGTTTCCTGTCTGCACTGCGTTCTTTGTTGCCCTAATCTGTTGCTCCCAAGAATAATGCCGACTGTTTATGTCTATGTTTGTTAATTACCTAATTAGTTAAAAGTTTGTATCTACTATTGTAATGCTTTCAGGTTTTTTTTGCAACATGGACACTGGTTTGTGCTGGGTTTATACAGTGCTCATAAACAGAGGCAACTATTAAACATGCTCAAACCAGACGCGCAACCTTTAGGCACGTACGTCTGTATGGAGTACAATGCTATATCGGCAGTAAGTCAAACCTGCTCAAGGAACGACCTCCATTAAGAGACCACCTGTCAATAACGACCACAGTTAACCCATCCTTTTACAAGAGTTTCGCATAGTTTGGACCAGCAACTATTTACATGTTGTTTCTCATCTTTGATTAAAAAGTAACATATCCATATACACAGAAACCGTGGACACCACTGCTAAACATTTAACCCAAACTTATACATTGCGAACATACCATATGCCAACATGTGATAATCAAAATGACTTGGATTATTATATTCGACGATAGCCATTCGACGTCGCCTGGCACCTGGTAGACATGCCCACGCGCGACCGATCGCTCCACACATTCACATTAATCTATCAAAGCAAATACTGCAGTCGAAACAAGGGAATACAAAAATATTTATTTACAAAGACAAAATAATCATTACGTTCAACGCTTGTTAACTCCGTGAGCATGCCATTAGTGACATTACGGTTGAACGTGTAAATAAACGACACGAAGTAATTGTTTTCAAGATATTTGCAAAATGCCATATAGAGAACAACATATCAACAATTCTCTAGTTTCCTCTGGGCGTTTTTGTCACAACGATGTTAAATGCGCGAGTCTTGAGATCTATTACAGACTGGGTTGAAATCACTTCCGTTCAGGAATCCCGCCGTCCTTGACAAAAACAATTAGCCATAACATCAGTAGCGCACGCACGCACGCACGCAGACAACACAAGTTCACTCGATCAGCATGACTTCAAAATATAACATCACAGATCGAGCTGCTTGCAAAACGATATATTGGCGATTGCGTTGTTCTCTGAATCATGTGTTGGGGATGTTTGTGGCGACTTCGGGCTTATCCTCTCCGTCAGGCGGTGGTACAGTAGAACCTGGCGGAGAGACGGAGTCCATCCGAACAGTTCGAGTCCCTAAGAATGCTGCGGTCTCACGTTGAGCTCACGATAGTAGTTGTAATGTCGTGACTGTTCACAGTAATAATATGCAATAATACATTATCCCTGTGTCTGGTTTCACAAGAGAAATAACGTATGCTCCCGAGACATCCGGGGAGTGAAGCACATGGCGTGAACTAATAAAGTGTTTGTTAGAATCAGTCCGTCTGTCTAAATGTATGCTTAGACACTAACACTGGCGACGAGGATGTCTAGACCGCTCGTGGGAGAACACGAAACAGTCGGAGCAGGCACTGCATTCGACAAATCGTTCTAGAATGCGACAGAAGTTCGACGCAAAAACGAACTTGACATAGAAAACATCGACGGCGGCGCTCGTCAACGTCACATGTACAATGTCAATGTCAGTCAACAGGGCAAGTACAACAACACTGTCACTGCTCGAAGTTTGAACTGACATTTTCGCTAAAACAAAACATGGCGACAGCGTTACCCCAGTTTCCAGCGTTTGACATTTCGGGGCCAGCAATCGGTCTACGTTGGGAGAAGTGGCTGTCACGTTTCAAACGACTGCTGATTATCAGCAAAATAACGGAACCAACCGACAAGCGAGCCTGGCTGTTACATTTTGTCGGCGAATCAGTCAATGATATCTTTGACACCATACCTGACAATGGCACGGATGCAGAGTTTGACAAAGCAGTAGACAAACTCAACGACTATTTTAAGCCACAGGTAAACAGAGAATATGAAGTGTTCAAGTTTCATCAGTGTTCACCTACAAGAAAGCAGATGGATAGACCAAGAAAAGGTGAATAATGTTATAGATGTGGCGGGGAATTTCCACATCAAAACAGTTGCCTAGCTAAAGGAAAAACCTGTCACAAGTGTGGCAAGATAGGCCATTTTGCAAAACTTTGCAAGTCAGCTAAACCACCACACAAGCCTAATGAGGTCAGACCACAACAAAGGCGATGTGGAGACAAGCCACAATTCAAACAACAGGGGAAGGTGGTCCGACAGGTAGACCACACACAGCCAACCGGTGAAGAGGACCATTACATATGGTCACTGTACCAGAATGAGATGGAAGTAAACAATGTCAACAAACCATTAGTGACTGTGACAATTGACAACTCACCTGTCAAAATACTCGTTGACACGGGGTCATCTATAAACCTGTTAGATGAAGAAACATTCAGAAGTCTAGTAAAACGTCCGACACTCACTAAGGAGCATAACCCAGTCATCCCATATGCAGGGATACCAATGAACATTCGGGGAAAATTCAGTGCAGAGATCAGTGGAAACAATGCGACAGTTAGCAGCACAGTATATGTGACGAGTGAAAGGAAAGGCAATCTCCTAAGCTATGAAACAGCTGTACTACTTGGATATGTCCCTGAAATATGTGAAGTGGGGGAATCAATACCTGAGAAAACAACCGATCGTTACTCAAAACTGTGTGAGGAGTACAGCGACACCTTTGAAGGCATTGGCAAACTGAAAGGTGTCCAAGTCAGGCTGCACATTGATGAGACGATTCAACCTATGCAGAATCGGCATCGAAGAATTCCATACCACATCAGAGAGAAAGTTCAAGAAGAGCTAGAGAAGCTGGAACAACTTGACATCATAGAGGAAGTGGTAGATGTTCCAACACCATGGGTCAGCCCAATAGTCGCTCAGCCCAAACCGAAGAAACCAAATGAACTTCGCATATGCGTCGATATGCGTGAAGCAAATCGAGCTATCCGATGTGAACGTCACGTGACACCGCCGGTTGATGACGTCATCTTTGAACTGAAAGGGTCATCGTACTTCACAAAACTTGACCTGAACAAAGGGTACCATCAACTAGAACTGGCACCCGAATCAAGGTACATCACTACGTTCAGTGCAAACCAGAAACTGTGGAGATACAAACGACTAATGTTTGGCTTGAGCTCCGCAGCAGAAGTTTTCCAGAATGCCATCCAGACGACACTACAGGGCATCCCGAAAGCGTTCAACATCAGCGATGACATTCTGGTACATGGTCGCACACAAGCTGAACATGATGACAACCTCCGTCAAGTGTTTGAACAGGTGAGAGCAACCAATCTTACACTCAACAGAGAAAAGTGTGTGTTCAACCAGAGACATTTGTCATTCTTTGGACATGTCTGGAGCCCAGAAGGAGTGTCAGCGGATCCTCAGAAGCTGGAGGCCATCAGAAAAATGAAGACTCCGGAGAATGCAGAGGAAGTGAGATCGTTGCTAGGAATGGTTGGCTACGTCTCTCGCTCGATACCAAACTTTGCTACCATCACCGAACCTTTGAGGAAACTGACAAGATCGAAGGTTACCTGGGAGTGGGGAAAAGAACAGGGCGAATCATTGAAGCTCCATGATCTCCTTCAGTCACAAAGAGTAATGGCATACTATGACCCCACAAAATACACTGAGCTGATAGTGGATGCATCTCCAGTAGGACTTGGCGCAATCCTAGCACAAAAAGAAGAGGAAGGAGGCAGGATACTTGCGTATGCCTCAAGAGCCCTGTCAGAAGTAGAACAGAGATACAGCCAGACGGAGCGTGAAGCGCTAGCGGTAGCATGGGGAACCGAAAAATTCCATCTCTACATCTATGGAAAGTCTGTAGAGATCATCACAGATCACAAACCTCTTGAAGTGTTATTTAACAACCCGAGAAGTAAGCCGAATGCTAGGATTGAGCATTGGCTAATGAGAATGCAAGACAAATATGACTACAGAGTGACATATCGACCTGGGAAGAATCCAGAAAACCCAGCAGACTACATGTCAAGATACATGGTAGAACGAACACGACCAAATGCCGAAGACGGTAGATCTGCGAAGGAGGCAGAACAGTATGTGAATTTCATCGAAAATCACGCAATACCAAAGGCAATGTCGGCAGAAGAGGTCAAGAAAGCAACTCTTGAAGATAACACACTAAAAAAGGTGATTGAAAATCTGCAGAAGGGCCGCTGGAATGAACATCCTAGAAGTGTAGACACTGACACAATGAAGACTTTTAAGAAGCTTCGAAGTGAGCTGTCAGTAACCAGAGGTGGACTTCTGTTGAAGGGAACGAAGATGGTTGTCCCGACAAAACTCCAGGAAAGAGTAGTAGAACTGGCGCATCAAGGTCACCAGGGGATGGTCAAGACAAAGCGTTTGATCCGAGAAAAGGTGTGGTTCCCGGGGATAGATGTACTAGTCGAGAAGAGGGTGAAGAGATGCATGGTCTGTCAAGTCAGCACACATCTACCGGAATCATCGATGGAACCGTTGAAAATGTCAAAGTTACCGGAGGGACCATGGCAACATGTTGACATTGACTTCTGTGGTCCATTCCCGTCAGGAGACTATTTGTTAGTTGCGATAGACGAATACAGTCGTTTTCCAGAAGTGGAAATCACTAGGTCCACATCTGCGTATTCTACGATCCCGAAACTGGATAAGATATTCAGCACTCATGGCATACCGGAAGTGGTGAAATCGGACAATGGACCTCCATTCCAAAGCTCCGAATTCAAATCCTTTGCGGAGTACACAGGTTTCCAGCACAGGAAAATAACACCATAATGGCCGCAAGCTAACAGTGAAGTAGAGAGATTCATGCGAACACTCGAAAAGGCGATTCGTTGCGCAATACTTGAAGGAAAAGTGTGGAAGCAGGAAATGTACCGATTTCTTCGCAGTTACCGAGCTACGCCACACAGCTCGACGGGAGTATCTCCAGCGACGGCGCTCTTTAACAGGAACATCAAGACAACCCTACCTGAAAACAAAGAGGCATCAAAGTCTGACAGAACCATGAGAGAAGCAGATGCGAGAGCAAAGTCTCGAATGAAGCAATATGCTGACAAAAGAGCGAAGGCGAAATCCTCAAATATCCAACCAGGAGACATAGTCATGATGAAACAGAAGAGAACCAACAAATATTCTACTCCGTACCAACCCATGGCCTATGAGGTGGTGGCTAGACAAGGACCGATGATCACAGCTAGGAACGAACGAATGTCGTTACTCGAAATATTTCAAGGTTCAAACCGGTGAACGTGAAGATGGAACCGCCGATGGAAAGTGATTCGATGGAGGACCATTCCGTGAACGATGATGTCCCAACTGAAGAGAGTGAGGCAGAAGACACAGCTACTCCGAACACGGTGGAACGACCTAGGTACCCATCTAGGTCCACCAGGAACACAAAACCTGCTTGGATGAAAGACTATGTTAATAGACCTTAATCATTCACAGCTACAATAATGCTGTTTGATTAATGGTACCATGCTAGTCTTTTGGGAGCATGTGCTAGTAACCTCTGCTTCCAAAATGAGGACTGCATTAGTTTGTGTATGAACACTAGTGATGCTATCAGTCAAGTAATTGTAAGAAATTAATGTTGAGTTATGTGTACGAGACATTCACAAGAACATTGAGAAGAGTCTGTGAATAAGAGACATTCAATGAAACATTGAGTTGAGACTGTGAATCAGAGATTTTCAACAGGACTTTAAGTTGAAATTGCTCACTTGTGTAATAATGTTATGTTTGTAATTGTGTACATTTAAGGAGAATGATGGTATAACTAATCAGAACTTACGATCATTGATTTTAAAGAGAGGAGGGATGTAATGTCGTGACTGTTCACAGTAATAATATGCAATAATACATTATCCCTGTGTCTGGTTTCACAAGAGAAATAACGTATGCTCCCGAGACATCCGGGGAGTGAAGCACATGGCGTGAACTAATAGTGTTTGTTAGAATCAGTCCGTCTGTCTAAATGTATGCTTAGACACTAAAGTAGTTTTGTAATATCAGCAACAGTATGGGGAACTCGCTTATTTATGAAATAATATATCTAGACATGGGCGTGTGTGTGTGTTGATAAAATTATTTTATTATGACAAAAGGGAACCACTGCAAGAGTTTATGCCACCTGCCATAACCCAGTCTAGTTTTAAATTGGTAGGGCAATGCCAACTTCGCGCTCCAAAAATCACGTACAACTGCCGGTTTCACGAAGCGTTCGGTGGACGTTTGACGTAGATCATGTAACAATAACAGGAACACACATAGTGGTGCCAACAATTGCACGTAACTATTGCTCCGAGTTATAGCGCGGAGCCTGGTTAATCGAAACTAATACGGGTAGCCTCGATTATCCAGGCTCCGTGCTGTGGCGCCATCGTTTGTCGCACACATCATCGCCTGGGTGTAATGTGTACTTTTCATTGTGACGGAAATTATGTATGCACCCAGATTCTGGGCGCATATATAATTAATTAATTACGATGTCATCCGGGCATTTGGCTGATTCATAAAATAATAATTTACTTTTATAGGTATATACGATGCAATTCGAATTAACTTTAAATAAACTTTGATTATGTTGACACAATCGACAGACTGAAAAGTTAAATCAGGCAAAACAAATTTTAGTGTAGTATCTCGATAATGACGCTGATTGACTGCTGGTGCTTCACGGGAACGCCTACACAAAATGGAGTTGTGACAGCGAGCACCAACGAGATCACGCCTCTGCGCCCAGACTCCCTTCTCGACGAATTCACGAAGGCGAACGAGAGTCGGGTATAGAGGTCACGAATGTAGGGCATAGTAAATTTGGATATAGGACGTTTTAAAAAAATCATACGATCTTATATAAGTGCATTTGTGCAAGGACATTACAAGGTTTGCTGGTGGAAGCTGTTGAGAGTGAAATGGTGGATTTTTAGATGATTTTAATAGGCGGAAGGATATTTGTGATTGTTTTGAGCGATTAGACACGTGTGCGTCGTAATTCCTGCCAATATTGGTAAACATTGAGGGGTGTCGTACATACTGGCACATTACAAGTGTTAGAAATGTCTAATTTTGACAAAACTCGACCAGCATGTCAGTGGGATGATGACAGCGGCTGGTAAAAAAAGAATTTTTGATGGTCACGTTTTCTTATAATTATAGTAAACGTTAACATGGCCACCAATGGGAAATGTAACTTTAGGCTGAATCCTATAATACGGGTTGATTTACTGCACGTCCAGATTACTCAGATTCCGATAGGTGACGCCATCATCTGCCATTTTCATTTGTTAATTGATAACGAACTAGTTGGGGTTTACCTGGTTTCATATAAATAAAATGTTCCAATTCTCTCAACTTTACGATCTCAAAGTTAATAAAAATTAAGAGTGTTATAATTAATGTATTGTAAACGATTACATAATAAAATACTTCATAATTCATGTTTTAAAGGGACATGAACCTAAAGGCAAAACTTAACAACAGACGCCACTTACTTCTCGTGGCAATCTCTCTAACTAATTGTTTTGACTGTCTGCTGTTAAGCGCACTTGGTGTTTACATTGCATGTTAACTATAAAATGTCTAACCTGTATGCGGCAATATAATGATTATATATATAATGATATAATAATTAATTCCACCGAAATAAAACTGTTGTGATCGTTATGATTTTCAAAGTCAGAAAGATCGGAAAAAGAAGCCAAAGGTGTCGGTCGGCTTTTTCTTTGACTTTGTAGCCGTCTGCTTTCATTCCATGAATTCAGATTAATCATTTGTGTAACGTGGAAACAATCATCCATGCGTCATAATATTAAAACTTGTGACTTTATTGGTACACTCCCCTTTTGTTGGTTGATTAAAATGTAATTAACGTGCATTTCCATTTTCGGTCATCTATTATAGTTGGGTGTCTTCGTCTTTCGTCCAATTCTGTTGTAACTGAGTATTGTGTCATGTTTAACTGGCGTTTATCTCCTTGGCCTGAGGTGACGGTTTATGCTGAACTGACAGCAACAATTATTTATTAACCTAGTTGGGATGTCTTCATTCAGTGGAAATACCAGGTTACCTCATACCAATTCACTCTGTAACAGACTACCCTTACCAATCGACTTTGTATCAGACTACCTCATACCAATCGACTCTGTACCAGGCGAACTCATACCCATAGACACTGTAACAACGTCATGCCAATCGACTCTGTACCAAAATACCTCATACCAATCATCTATATGCCAGAAGACCTATCGGCGTTATTCTAGATAATCTCATCAGTCGATTATGTACCAGACGAGTTACAGCCAATCATAAGTGATATTTTCTATCGCACTGCGTCATCGTGTACACTCGCAGTGCCACATTCGCTAAATACGTCCAATAAATCATAGAAGATAAGGTCGCACGTCCGTCCGTATAAATAATGTCAATTGTCTGCGATACATGTTCGGTCATGTCATGTAGCCTAAAATATGGAATTATCTACATGAATAGCTAACATATAGGTGCGGAAAATGTTTTCCTAATGATTAATTAACTAATTAATAAACATTTATATTGATAACTTTAACGCCCGCTTAACTATCAATATTCATGGCTTTAGTAGATATGTATGTGACTTAGGGTGCGCAAACGTTTGTAATTCACCAAAAATATGAATTCTGACCACAAAATGAATTAGCCTTTTGCAAAAATGCTGTGATCGTTCTTTGTTACACAAGCGCTCTCCTCTAAAGCGCTTACTACGCACTTGTCTTCAGTTACTAAAATACCTTCCTGTATTATGCTGTTTCATGAGCGAGTTACACGAAGCCCATAACATAACATCATTGACATTGGCAGTCCTCGAGCATTTCTTACGGTTTCCGCGGATCTACGTACTGTAGCGTTTCTAGCGGCTGGGTGGTGTCTCGCTTTACTACAAACTCGCCGTTTTCTCCATTACAAGGGTTTCTACAAACTCGCCCTTTTTTCCAATTTTTTCGCGTTTCTACAAACTCGCCGTTTTCAATTTCCCGCGTTTCTGCAAATGCACAATTGTCGCCATTTTCCGCCGGGTTTCTACAAACTCGTCGTTTTCGCCATTTTCCCGCGTTACTACAAACTCGCCGTTTTTCTTGCGCCACCTGTATGTCAAGACTGACATCAATATACACCCAAACAATAACGTAATCGGGTGAAATTCAATGGCTCAGCGGTAGAATGTTCGCCTGCCACACAGGCAGCGCGTATTCAATTTCAGTCTAATGCAAATAGACAAATATTAAAAAAATTAAATAAACATAATGCTATTAGCACAATGACTTAAAGTTCATCATAGCTCATCAACACAATGCATATATACATACATACATAATTAATATATATATATATATATATATATATATATATATATATATATATATATATGTGTGGTATGTAGACTAATATATATATATATAATTATATATATGTATATATATATATATAATTATATATATATATGAATATATATATATATATATATAATTATATATATATATGTATATTATACATATATAATATACATACCCATATATATCTATATTTAAATATATATATATATATATATTCATATATATATATATATATATATATATATATATATATTCAACGTACGCACAATTACAGTTGAAAGTAGGACAGAAGAACTAGCCTTAAATATGTCAGCTCAACACATCGCAATATTAGAACAAGAACACAGCATCATACACGAGAAACCACAGAGTGATGGGTCAGTACCTAATAACATCCTCAGCATGGACGAGTTGGATTACTATTACTATTGAATGCAAGAGCAATGAAATCGCTGGCTGGTGTCAGATCTCATTCAGAAAGGATCATGATAGCTACGTTTCAGGAGAACCCAGCAACCAGTGTAACTGTAACATATGCTCCTACAAACGCAAGCAAAATGGAAACTGTTGAAGGTTACTACGCTGACCTCAGAAGAGCTATAGAATCGTTACCAGTGCACACCATGCTTGTCATTCTGGGTGACTTTAATGCAAAACTGGGACCAAGCGATGCCGCGTACTCACACCATGAAAAAACCAACAAGAGCGGTACATTTCTATCAGAACTAGCACAAGAAAAGTAATTTGTAATCGCAAACACCGGCTCAAGAAACGAAGGGGAAAGCAATGTACATAATGGACCCCTTTGGAAACAAACATCAACTGGACTATATCGTAGTCAACAGGAAGTGGAAGAGCAGCATAATGAATTGTGAGGCATACAGTACCTTCTCCAGTGTAGGATCAGACCACATGATGGTGTCGTTGCATATCAGACTCAGTTTCAGTGCCCGAAAGTCAAGTCCTACAAAGAAACCTAAATATGACTGGCAAACATTGAAGTTGAGTACAGAACTGCAAGATCAGAACACTAGTGTACGAAACAAATTTCAGACACTTCAAAATGAAGACGAATCCCCAACTGACAGATATGAAAAGTTCACCGAGGCAGACAACTCAGCAATGGCTGAGCTCCTACCAGTCAAACAAAGAGTAAAGGGAGCTCCGAAGGCTAAACATCCAGATGTAATTGCAGCTCGAGAAAAACTGCCGAAAGCAAGTAATCAATTCAATAACAATCCAACGGAAAAAAACCAGAATTAGTCGTAGTTCTTCGAAGGAATCATTATTTGTAGTGTATGACGCTCTGATGGGAGAAGATCTAGCTGAGAAACTGGTTGATGCTGAGAGAGCACACTACAGTCAACAGCATAGTCTAGGACGGAATCTGATAAATGAGGTAACAGGCAGAAAGTCATCAGCAACTGTAAAACTTAAAGGAAACACAGAGAAGGAGAGGCGAAAAAGTTGGTACAATCACTTCAGCAGCCTGCTGGGTGAAGGACCAAACATTGAGGATGAGGATGAAGAAGTCGAGGCAGTACTGTTAGATATAGCTATAGATGATGGACCGTTTACCCAAGAAGAGTATCACAGAGCTAAACAGTCACTAACTGAAGGAAAAGATAGTGGAGATGGTGAAATCACTGCAGAAGCTCTAAAGCGGTGTAATCTTAATGAAATAGTCATCGATGTCTGCAATGAAGCACACGTGAAGCATTTCAAGCAGGATCAATGGTCAATTCTTAACATAGTGCCCACAGCAAAGTCTGGGGACCTGAGCGATATTGGAAACTACAGAGGTATAAGTTTAAGTTCAATAGTCGCCAAACTATACAACAGAATAATTCTCAATAGAAAACGCCCTGTAATTGACCCACATCTACGTGTCAACCAATATGGTTTCCGTCAGAATAAGACCACTGTTGCACAAGTTCTGAGTACGCAGAATCATCGAAGGGGCAAAGAATATAAATCTTCCAGCAGTGTTGACGTTTATCGACTTTAAGAAGGCAATCGACTCAATCCACAGAGGAAAGTTGTTCAAAATTCTATCTGCATATGGCATCCAACTGGACATTTTTGCTCTTACTCGGAGTTTATTTCGAAGCGATTTTAGTCCTTGAGTTAGAATTTTTTTTTCCAATTTCAGACGTTTGATATTTTTTGTCGCACGGAGTAGATTTCAGCAATAACATATCGCCCAGTGATAACGGTCGCAAGATATCAACATCTCCTGACGCTTATGACAAGTTACCACGTAGTGGCGACCTTATTAGTAAATTCAAAATTTTACCAGATTTAATCATTATTTATTAGAAGATATAGCAATAGTCACACCTAAGGGCAAACTGGTACGTAGATAATGAAGAACTGTCATTTTGGATTATAAGGACTGAAATCTATATTGCGTTCACACGGAGTTTTTCGAAGCGATTTAAGTCTTTGAGCGAGAGATTTTTATCTCCAATATGTTTGATATATTTTCTTGTCCCATGCGATCAAAATCTCTGTCTGTGTTGGCCGAACACGGAGTAGATTTCAACAGTAACATTTCATAATCTCCCGTCGTTAACCACGCAAGTTGCCCGTTTGAACAATGACCACTCGTTTCCAGAGATTGGATGATGTGATAATACAAACGTACTGGTTTGATTCAATAGCTAAGCCGCGGGTTGGGCTTCAAAAACGGGACTGGTTGAACAGCGACAACAACAAAATAAACGCACCCGTAATAGGAAGACTCCGAGAGACAACTCGTTACATGCTGGTTTGTTAATCATAATAACAAAGTGGACCTATACATATTTCTAAGATAGATATAGTAAAACATGACGAACCCGATTAATACCGTATAGTCCTGGGGGTGGTTCTCAAAAGATCCTTCAAGCAAAAATTCTTCTACAACTTTATATTTTCTTTTTTACTGAACCATCAGCTAGCTAATAATTTCAAAACGCTAACAAATTTTTAGGTGTCTCTTTTATTAAAAAAACTGTTTTTACCATAGATGGTTGCCGTAAAAAATAAGTAAGATAAAAAGATGTTGTAAATAAAGTAATTGCAGTGCACTCATATGAATTCACAGATAATCGAATGAATGAGTTATTGAGTGAATGAATGTACAACAGCACCATTTTACTTTCAATTATAAATATGATACTGTAGGCCATTTTGAGGTACAACCAGGCTACCAACTGTAGCATGTATGATGGGTACACACAATTTATATATATATATATATATAAAATGTAATATCTCGAAAACAACTGAACCGATTTGCATGAACGTTGTCAACATTGTCAAAGCATATGTGCTGACGGACATAGTGTAGACATCTTACATTGCGAGAGCACATGGTTGGTAGGTGCGATGACAGTTCTGTAGGCACTTGGGATAAACTCAACACTGAATTACCTAGAGGGATTTGGCCCATCTTTTTCAGCATAATTGTCAGATGTGTTGGAAATTTAGAATATCAGGGTGGTGATCAATTATCCTGGTTTTTCAATAAAGAATGCCGAGAGAAATCATCGATTACGACGTCCACCGCAAGGTTGATGAGAACAATCGCAAATTAAATAAATTAGTCACCGATTCAAAAAGTCAAGTGCATTCAATAACCATCACAGTTTATTGTGAACACACGTGAACACACTCTACGGCCCTGAGACATGGGGAATAACTAAGGCAATAACCAGAACACACCAAACATTTATAAACAAATATCTCGGATATAGTCTCAAATGTAAATGGCAAGACAAGATCATAAACAAAGTGCACACGAGGAGGCCAGACCAACACAGCATCAGGACATTAAAAACAGGAAGTGGACATGGATAGGACACCCCCTCCGGAAACGAACCACCAATGCCACGAGACAGACCATATAATGGAACTCTCCAAGGAAAAAGAAAACCGGTCAGACCATAAATAGTTGGCGGATATCAATAGCCGAGGAAACGAAGAAGCGTGGACCCACCTGGACAGAAAACAACCAACAATAGAGCGCAGTGCGTTGGAAAAGTGTCGCTTCGTCCATATGCTCTGTCTTGGGCGAAGAGGATTAAGTACGTAACACAGCAACAACCCCCATATACACCATATTGATACATACATTCAGTTTATGTGACCAATGGAGAAGACTGCCACCTGCGCAAGTCGCGAAAGCTGGAAGAAGTCATATAACCATGGCATCTGTTCGTCAGCTCTGTTGCAACCACGAATAAACAAATAGTCGGCTTCTTCTACATTCTTCTCACGCTGCTCAGTGATTCTACCTCAGTGATTCTACCTCAGTGGTTCTACCTCATTGGTTCTACCTCAGTGGTTCTACCTCATTGGTTCTACCTTAGTGGTTCTACCTCATTGGTTCTACCTCAGCGGTTCTACCTCAGTGGTTCTACCTCAGTGGTTCTATCTCATTGGTTCTACCTCATTGGTTCTACCTCAGTGGTTCTACCTCATTGGTTCTACCTAAGTGGTTCTACCTCAGCGGTTCTACCTCAGTAGTTCTACCTCAGTGGTTCTACCTCATTGGTTCTTCCTCAGTGGTTCTACCTGATTGGTTCTACCTGATTGGTTCTACCTCAGCGGTTCTACCTCAGTGGTTCTACCTCATTGGTTCTACCTCAGTGGTTCTACCTCAGTGGTTTTGCTATCTCTCCCGATTGTGTTGTTGTTCTCCTCTTTCCCCCTGAAGTTCGGGGTAAGGCTTGCATTGATACGGTGGTTGACGTTTGTTTTCCTTCTCATTCAATCTCCTTCAGAAATCACTGGGATGAGTCACAGCTACAATGCCATTCAGCAGCACAATAACACAACAACGGAAAAGGTGAATTTATATGACACATATTGGATTTCCCTTATACCAAATATATGTGAAGCTTTGATTGGCTGTCATGTATATCTTTATTGAAATACCAGGATAATTGTTCACCACCCTGATATTCCACATTTTTTGGTCATGGTAAAGTGAACGGCGTCAAACCACTACATGATTATCATGCCTTCAGAAGTACATTGGCCAAACTTGTCAAACCCTCTGTTGTGGATCAGGAACTCCATGTTTGGATCAAAAACAACTGATCCAGCCGATACGTGTGACAAACACATAACGTGTATTAACAGCCAGGCAGCAATTTGGCAATATTGCTTCGAGGCACGGCCAACGCTGTTGTCTCTCACGGTAACGGATGTTGGTGGAGATATTCGAGTGCATTGGTTGGACAACCGAGCAGCTCTCCAGTCTGTGCTGGAATGTGTTAGCCACGCTGGCGCCTATTAAACGTGCAAGCTGAACCGTTTGAGCTGTATTAGAGCTGTCATGCGGTTGAATGTGAGAACTGACCAGTAACTCCAACATAGTATATGATGCAGACACACTACTATCGAATGTTGATTCAGCTATGGAATAATAATGAGAAACGTGTCAATATCTGAAAATTAATCGAGTACCTGCGAGGGTGTCACCGTTTTAACGTGTTTAATGCAAGTCATTTTCATATATGTTGTTTGTTAAATTGTCTACCTAGATTCTGATACCTTGTTGTGAATTCAAAGCAAATACCTTATGATTATGTTTCGTAAAACAAAATATATTGTATAACTGAATATATTTAATTATGCATACAGTCGATAAGGCACACCGTGTCAGCTACGTCCACTCTAAAAGTATGGGTACATAAATGTCTATAATATTATCATTCTTCAAACTAAATTTATATCAAGTATTCCTTCTGTAAATTAAAGTACAAACAAAACTGATACGTATTTCAACAAAATACATGTTCTTCGTGTTAGCCCGTATGATACTGTAAGAACTATATTGAGAGAATAAAGGTACATTTGTATTTATATCCACCATCGCGCATGGCATGGTTGACGTTACATATTGACTGTAAAATAATAGAAGACCCGACTCAGTTATCTTCATGTGCATTTGTTTAATGAAAGGCAACACTCCAAACGTGAACATATAAAAAGAATTCGTAAAAAAACTTAAAGATATCCAGTATGATGTCCACCAGTAAATTACTTCTAACGTATTAATAATTGCTATACTGTTGCTATCGTTGGCGTTTCATCAATGCAGCCTTTGAAATAGCGTTATGTCAAGTGTACCGACTGAGTGGTAGCTTTTGATTCGCTCGTATCAAATATCTCACCCATGTCGTCTATGTATCTCTTCATCCATTTGTCCGCCAAAGTAGGCCCTTTTGACTGGTAGGTTGACTCAGTTTAATGCAGCGCTAACATAAGAACCATATCGTTTGCTATCACGGACTGCACACCATTGGGTTGATGTTGAAAAGATTCGAATGCAGCACTTCCGGTGGACTATCTGAGTCTATTTCAAACTGATCAATATTTTCGAGCGATTTGTTCAGCGCGTCCACTAAATCAGCGACCGATCTGTCGACACATTATCTGAAACGCTCGTCCGGGAATGATAATCAAACGGAATGCCCTATGGCGATGTGTATCAGTTGTTGCCTCGTTTGAATGGTAGCATGTATATCTGGATTGTAGTTAGTGCTCTTCGATATGCATCAGTGGATGCCCTGCACTCAATTGATGGAACCTGCGATCGTGACCGATGCGATTAGGATACGTTGTTGATGCAGCGGCAGAGGCACGGCTTTTAATTATTTTCATCATGTCATGTTGTTGACCACAACGAGAAAGGTCAGTCGTAGCTGATGTTGTGTCCAGGGAATGTCACAGTTGTTATTATTTAACACGTTCTGCGTGTATCTTTCATAGTTTTCTATGCGGTTTGTCACTGTACGTTCACACCTAGGTACCCCGAGACATCACTCGATACATTGCCAGTATACCACTCTTGAGACAATTTAAATTCCACGTTTTACGGGTTTTGTGTGTCGAACGCACCCAATGTATTTTGGGTATCATTTCACACTGATTGGGTAACTACATGTGTGTACTTAGAACAAGAACCTTGATTTCATTTGAGGGGGAAATTATGTAAGTTTTCCTAACGTTGTTACCTCCTCCATCTAGCCGTCAAGCTCGACAATAAGAATTTTAGATAGCCAGATGGAGCCGCACATCATCATGTCTGATTACAACAGGGTTTCCCAACTTTTTTCTCCCCATGTACCCCCTGAGTCCTGAGATGATCGGCCGTGTACCCCCATCATAGGGACATTGAATATAGAATTATTGGCGAAACATCCAAAACCCATTTCAAAGATAAACATGTTATTAAAGAGGTAAACATCTTCACACGAGTGATTGCAGTGGTAAAAAGCCGGGGAATGCCTGCCTCCCTTGGGGAGGAAATTGATAAGTGCATAACATAACTGCAACAACCTCACCCCCATATGACAGTCCTATGTGGGTGACGACGTTTTCTACTAGCTTTTAATGTTTTCATGAAATTTGAAAGAAGTATGTTTTCTGTTAGTTTGATAATATTACGTAAATACGTTTTCTCCTTCGTGGTCCACAAAAGGTGGCAATATTATTGTATGGGCCACTTGACCTTAGCTTCAGCCAACTCTCCGCGTACCCCCTGACAAACCTCTCACATATCCCCTGATAAACCTCTCGTGTACCCCCTGACAAACCTCTCGCGTACCCCCTGACAAACATCTAGTGTACCCCCTGGCAAACCTCTCGCGTACCCATTGGCAAACCTCTCGCGTACCCCCTGGCAAACATCTCTGGCATACCGGCGGTACACGTCCACAATACGGTTGTAACAGAAGCAAGACAAGCGGTAAGTTATTCACATCAAAAATGTTGCTTCATAATTATAAAAATCATCCTTACCAAAGTAGGACTATGTACAATAGCCCCGAGTAACTGAGACAAAAGAAGTAAATGCATACAATAGGCTAATACGATTATAGTAGTGATATTAATGTATCGATTGTAGGCGATATATAAAACATATTCAAATAAAGACATTATAATATTGCAAACGAAAAGAGTGGGGCTTCTCGCCCCGCGGGTGGGCTACTTACCCCACCATAGCAACTTCCGCTAAAATGGCTACAACAGTTATCAGAGACTAGGTACGTCAACATTTTGAAAACACGGAATGTACCTAAGAAAATGAACGCAGAATCTGACCGATGCATAAAACTTCGCATATGCCACGTACACAGTGCATGTCATTGCTAAGTATGTGTGAACACGATAAGGATGCTAGCAACATCATTTTAAAAGCACCATACTTTCACATGCAACGACCACTCCAGAATGCAGAAAAATAAAAAAAATTGCAGCATAGAAATAAAAAACGTTCCCCCAGGCCCACCGGGTCAGCCGGTATAACTACTGTCCCGGTATGGTCAAGTCTAAAGAGGATTGTTCATATGTGAGAGGAATACCTCCCGTTTTTCATAAGTGGTGGCACCTCTGTGTTAATCACGCTCGACATCCAAGTATCTCGGCGCACACAACATCGACGGTAACGGTTATTATTCCGGGCCAGATTACACACCAAGTGCTAGTATTTGTTATGTTCTTATGTTTGTATATTTCGTATACTATATCACAGCGAGTGTAATGTAACATAGAACGTTTATTATGCGAACGTGCTGATCCTCAGGAAGTTGATCTTATAAAAATGGCAAACATATAGGGGTTGTCATCGGGTATAACATACCCGATATTGTATCAAGCTAGTATACAATACGAATACATAACAGTATTCAAGACTTAGTTTTATTCAGGACTTGGTTTTAATTAGTTTTCTCATACACGTAATGCACATACATGCATTAGTAGTCCAGTAGAAATTGGCGATGACCCGGACATTTAAGTTAAACAAATTTTTTTTTTTAAAAAGGCTTTTAGTGTCTTTCGGTGGGTGCCCACAGTTTCCACAAAAAAATGCAACCAAATTCAACCCTGGGGAACTTTGATTTTTACCCCAATCCTTCATTTGGGGTGTTTTGGTCTAATTGTATGGTTCCGATTTATGTTTGCGTATGTTCATCATATGTGTAACTGTTTAATTTTTTGGTCAAAACGTTTCTTATGATATGTATAATTATGCTCTATGTTAAAAATGAATCATGGAGTTTAATTAGTGTAACATTAATTATCACTCCATAAACACTACCCCACCCTGTAAAGTCGTGAGTGCTTATTTTATCAAACAAATACACATTAAGATAACAATGTAGTCCATAAACCATATTACATTGGGTTGTTTGTTACTGTGACATCCACGGGCATCATTCATGGTTATTTTGAGCAATGTGGCATCTCTATGTAACTGCACTTATTGGCTTACTAGCAAAAACACTACCTCACCCTGTAAAGTCGCGAATGCGTACTTTGTCAAACAAATACATACTGACATTACGTTGTAGCCATTTAGCCACATTATTTTACTTTTGTTACTGTGACATCTGCTGGTTCTGGTAATTTTGAGCCATTTGACATCTCTCTTTGGGTGCATGTATTGATATCCTGACCAAAACCTTCCTCCATCATATAATGTCGGTAGTACCTTTTTCTCGAAGGTGGTGAGATTTTTGGGCCAGGAAATAAATATCTGCACACGTGAACTATTCGATGCCAAATAACTCAGCATCACCAGATTTAATGTCAATGGATTTCACAATAGCAAAATCCCAATTGTATTTTGCTAAAACGTTACAGTTGTGTCGTAATTTGTATTTTGTTGACAAAAAAGATACTTGCGGCTTTACAGGGTAGGGGAATGTTTTGGTCAGGAAATCAGTTTGTTGCGCGCAGTTACGTATCAATAGCCAATAAAAAAATATAAGGCAGGGAACGCATTTTGTTCGTGAAAAAAATCGACGTTCCCCAAGAATAATTTTGGTTGTATTTTTTCTGCAAGTCCAGGAAACCCTACTAGTTATGTTAAAAAAAATAGCTTTTTAGCCAAAAAGGCCGAGTTTTGTAAACAAATGTACTGATTTCTACTGTGTTACCGTCAACTGCGGTGAAGGATTCCATGTCGGTTTCTGGGCGCCAGCTTATATAATTTGACTTGGTTACAACGGATGTCTTCTACCAATGCTTATTATTTTGATGGCACAATAACATGTAACACCAGGAATGTTGCGATTGGCTCAGAATGTGACAACAACGTTTTTGCTGTTTTTTTCGATTAAATCCTGTATTCTGTACAACAGATAATGCACATTATCTTGCATGCAATCGCAAATTGCAGGGCGTGTAGTTTAGTGCCCTGCACGGGTCTATAATTTGAGCCCAATCCCGGCCCGCAATTAGCACTTAGAATCCAGGCCCGGCGCAGGCCCGGAAAAAATTCAAGCTCAGCCCGGGCCAGGCCCGCAATCTGGAATTTAAGCCCATGCCCGCCCCAGGCCCGTTAATGTTTGGCCCGGCATCGCCCGCACGTTTCAGGTCCAGGCCTGGCTCATACCCGCGGGCCAAAGACGGGTAAGCCCGCGGCCCGCAAAATTTAGAAAAGATAAACCCATCATATTATAATATAAACGAAACACAAAAATACAATAAACTGTAATACATAAGTATTGTTTTATTAAAAAACATAAAAAACATTAATATTGATATTTCAATTCCATGTCACCCACTGGCACTGGTAACCAGTGACATTTCCAGCAGGCCTGCAGTCACTAGCTTGAGACAGATCAGGTCCAGACATGTGTGCATTAGTACACGTGTGAATGACTCAGTACTGGGGACATTGTAGATACTAAACAATATACACTAGTTAACACAATTGGAAAATACCAACGACCAACTGGGGTGGGCACTAGGCATTGGGCATTGGGCAGGTCATTCAGGCAGGAAATATTTGGAAGGAAGACCTAGACAATAGAATGTCCAATGGTAGGGTCAAATTGTGATAAGTTGATAGTTAATCATGGCTTGATTGCCTCTGCAAATATGTCTAAAGTAAACATTTGGGGCTGGCTACTTGCAGCCAAGTGAACTGATGGTGCCATTAGATCTATGCAAACGGCTGCATTCATGCCAAAAATAATTATGCTTCTGTATTCTGTATGTACTGTGTAGTAGTAAAATGTATGGGTGTTTTATTAATATTTTTATTAGGCCAGCCCAGGCCCGGCCCGGCCCGGCCCGGCCCGGCCAGCTCACACGAGGCTCAGACCCGGCCCACGCCTTACGTGTTTAATATTTTTTCAGCCAAGGCCCGGCCCGGCAAGCCCGAGAAATACAGTAGAGGCCCGACCCGGTCCGCGGGCTGCGGGCCTGGTCGCGCCGGCCCAAAACCCGGCCCGTGCACTTGCACTTGTTTACTTTGGTCGGATACATTGAAATCGAAATGTTCTATTTGATAAAAAAAAGTTACCAGTATACCATCCCGTATATCTATAAATATTATTATTGAGGGTTTACATTTGACTACAGGACAAGTGGCAGTAATTTGTACGCAGACACAAAGTTTTACCTTTTTTACAATTCCTATGATTGTTGCGAATATAACCTCTACTGAAGAAGGTTGATTTTTGTAATACTATTTTGTTCATATGTTGCGAATGTAACCTCTACCGAAGAAGGTAGTTTCTTTGTAATGTTATTTTGTTCATAGGACCCTAACAGGAACATTACAAACGATGGAACCACAGTCATATAGCGGTCAGCCATATAGCGGTCAGCCATATAGCGGTCAGAATATAGCGGTCAGCCATATAGCGGTCATCGTCACAATGGGGCAACAGCGGCGCTTCCCGAGTTGGTCTCGTGTTCGGAAAGTCGACATTATCGACAACAAAATGTCACGCACTCTACATACAAGATACTATGCTTGAGACGCTAACCTAACACAAAGCTAAATCCTTCACAAGCAGCATTATAAACTACTAAATACTGGAAAGGAAATTTTATTTTTAACAAGTACGCTGAACACCAGCGTGCAATAGAGTGACCTGTAGACGACACCCATGGTTCTTTCCAACCAACGCACAAAATAACCGTTCATTTAAACAGTGTTGAAGGTGTTTGTCCTAGGCAATAGTTCACACCTGAATATCTTTTGATAAGGGACCGTTCACAATCGTCGATCCGTGCCTGTTCGTACAAAGTGTACTAATTATCAGACCCCTTCCCTTCCCTGAATTTTCTACAGTGAAACATATTGATGTAACAATGTTATGACATAGTGCATGTATAGGAGATAATTATACTAATAGTCACCAGAATATGTTTTAAAACATTTATATTCGACAATTATGTTAAAGCCTTTTGTTTTTCTGTTTATCCATGGTGTCATATTGATTATTGTTGTTTTCTACGAAGTTGTGACTTTCCTAGATGTTGGACTATAACATTACAGCATAGCACTGTGAACGGCTACACAGTTTAACGGTAGTAGTTTAGTACATGTTCACCGCGAGGCGCTGCATGACGTAACGGTGGTCATAATAATACTAAAAATAATAATAATTAGTATTTATATAGCGCCCGATCAATCAAGATTGCGCTCAGGTGCTTTACATATGTGTAATCACAACTAACGAAAATATAATTAATTATATTAAAAATAAATATATTATATATAATACATTATATATTAAAATATATATATATTAATTATATTAAAAACAATGCGAATAATAACAATTCTAAAATACATTCATATTTCGCATGTGACTGGCATTTTTTAATTCAGTACCTTTTGACCCTGTCCCCTTAGTAAACTTTGACGCCGTCCCCCCCCTTAGTAAGCTTTGTTCGTATAGGTAAATGTCAACAATTGTAAACGGCCACTTGGAAGGAAGCATCCAGCCATGCTGCAATTGCTACGCAAAACTGTCCGTTCATATAATTTAACTGAGATCACTCTCTTTTGCCAGATGATAATTTATACAGTTGAGTGAGTTGAGTATCCGACTAACAGTTAAGCTGCAACAGCCTGCCTTGTGCCGTTGTGCGCGCGTGCGCGTGTGCGTGTGTGCGCGTGCATGTCGCCATCCACCGCGAAATCAGAAACTGTTGTTAGCGCTGATAGCGGGTGGGCGGATATAGACTACTCATATCGCTAAGTGGGCGTCGGTCCAATATATAAGGTGACACGACGCCCAAGCAGCAACTTACGCCAAGCCACTACGCGAACGAGACTGGACAACCCAATACTCTCGCATTGCTCGCCCGTCACGAACACAAGGTTAGTGATACCCAGCACGCGCGCACACGCACGCACGTACACACGCACACGCAGACAATTACAGACCAGTGAGTTTAACATCAGTTGTTTGTAAATTACTCGAAACATTAATTACAGACCACATGGTGGAATTCCTTGTAAAACGTAAATTAATAGACACATCTCAACATGGGTTCTTAAAAGCAAGGTCATGTCTAACCAATCTTTTATGTTTTTTGGAAGAAATTACAAAGCTTGTAGATGACGGGTCACCAGTGGATGTTGTCTACTTAGATTTTCAGAAAGCTTTCGATAAAGTGCCACATCAAAGACTACTGCTTAAACTAAAAGACCATGGTTTATGTAATGATGCAATAAACTGGATAGAAAAGTGGCTTACACACAGAAGACAAAGAGTAATACTAAATGGTGAGATTTCAAACTGGAAATCTGTTTTGAGTGGGGTACCACAGGGATCAGTATTAGGCCCTATACTGCTTTTAATATAAATGATTTGGAAGATGACATATCTAGCAAAGGACTGAAATGTGCAGATGACACAAAAGTATTCAGAAAGGTTATTACTGATACATGGGGTGGGAATGTTCTACACCCGTGGATTTTATCTTATGTAGGTGGTTTTTCTTATGCCTCACAATATCCACGGCAGAGACACAGTGCTGTGCATTTTGACCAAAAAGAACCAAAAAAGGCATGAAAAACGGGAGAGCTCACCAAGTTTATGGCAGACTGAATGCACATGGTAACAGCGGTTGTGATAAACCAAGGCCAAACAAAACAGTGCATTCTAACTATATATAATTTGATAGCAGCATGTGCATTCGAGTGCTTGATTAAGTATGAAGAAGCGAATTGTCTACTACTGTTTCGTAATGTTTTTGTTCGAATAATGGGTCATTTATCATCAAACCTGAAATACACGGAATAACATGTTCTTGAAAGGGAACAAACGTCATAGTTGTGGGCCTATGCTCTTATAACCGTTGCGAATATATAAACATTTGTAGATACAATCAATACTATTACGTCATTGGTTTACTAGGAAAAACTTGTTGATCACACAACATCTAAAATTCATGGGCCGCGCCAAACTGTTAGAAACCCCTACGTCACGAGTGCTGTAGTCTGGCAATATTCGCTCGCCAAATAAAAATATATTTGTAAACACCTAGTGTTCTGCTTGCCAATATGGTAATAGCGTTATGTAGTTATATAGCTCTCTCTCTCTCTCTCTCTCTCTCTCTCTCTCTCTCTCTCTCTCTCTCTCTCTCTCTCTCTCTCTCTCTCTCTCTCTCTCTCTCTCTCTCTCTATCTCACACACACACACACACACACACACACACACACACACACACACACACACACACACACACACACACACACACACACACACACACACACACACACACACACACACACACACACACACACACACACACACACACACACACACACACACACACACACACACACACACACACACACACACACACACACACACACACACACACACACACACACACACACACACACACACATGAGTGAGTGAGTGAGTGAGTGAGTGAGTGTGTGGTGCACGCGCGCACTCACGCACGCACACATGATGACACTGCTTATTCCATTATAGGCCTCAAGACAATGTCACAGACACGATTACTGCCGCTGCTCTATGCGATGCTCTGTCTTCTAGCAATCACGCTACTTGCCCAAGGTAGGTGAAGTTGTCGCTGAAACTAGATCTGCCGGCCACGTTGAGGAGGCGGGTCGCCATATCTAATACTAATCTTTTTGCCGGACATCGATATTCTAGAAATGAGGACTGTCTGTTAACAGAAGCGTACGATGTATCTCTGAGCGTTGATATGTTTTCGTAATATAATGCTATATTGCATAAACTATATCTTTTCTAACCCATTGATCGTCTAAATGTTTTTTAATTAACCAGAATATTTGGATTTGGCAAGTACCTTCCGAAGTACTTTTTATAGTTTCGTTAAATATTTCGCTTTATCTCAAGAATTGGAAAAAATGGCTCCAGTGAAACTGATCGTGCTTTTAGTGTTATCTTTCTTTCTCACAGAGCGTCGTGACATGAAACATAAATGGTGCAAAGAATTGCTGTAATGAAAATGCTCGTATGTTTATTGATAGCTTGCACAAAGCATCATGACATGAAACGTAAATGATAGTGCAATGTCTACAATAACAAGTAGTAATAATACTTAGTTAATAAACTGTAAGGATGACGATAGTAATTGATCACACTGTCCATGTTATGTCTGTCAATGAATAGCTAAGGGCAATGCTGGATGTTGATTGGTTTATATCCATAAAGGGGAGGAGCTGCATAAGCACTTACATGTATATCAGCTGAGATTTAGCCATTGAACCCTTCAATCAACCATACATATGCATTATCAATGACTTAGGTTTATTTGAAGCCATGAGTCAGTACATGGGATAAACTAACTGATCTATTGATCTGGTTGAACTGGCTTCAGTTGATCCGAAGCCAACGATTCACTTGTATTGTGGTAGACATAGTTAACTTGACTTAGGATAATCACGCTCTACCTAACCGTTCAGGCTAGTTCTGCACCAGTCGAGCGACTCTTTAGTGTGGCGGGCAAGGTCTTTCGTCCAGACAGGTGTAGGCTGACAGATTAGAAGTTTGAACGCATTATGTTTGTTCGGTGCAACAAGAAATAAAAGATTATTTCATTTCATGATTTGATGCAAAGTGCCAGTATTGTATGCCTTCAATTAAATAATGAGTACATACATAATACTGCTGCTTTTGTGTTTTCATCGCTTTCACCTTCACCATTATGAAACATAAATGTAACGTTCTATGTATTTGACTGTACTTGACTAAAATTGTCAAAGTACTTTGTACTTGTACTTGAATTTTTATTTTTCTCAAAGTACTTGTACTTATACTTGCCTATATTTTTTAGACGAGTACTTGGACTTGTACTTGGACTTGGCAAAATCGAAAGTACTTGCACCTAAGTACATTGCCCACGTATTTGACCCATCCCTGACTCCCTACGTCATCATATGTGACGTAGGTCCTACATTAGTCAAGTGGCAATCGCGTATGCCAACGCATGCCCAGTGGCCTTCAAAAATGTTCTTGAAAATGTTCCAAGTTCTGGTTGATGCACTAACATCCGTCCGTCAAAGTTCGTCTCTTTGTTCCGGAAGGGTCCAGCATCCATATTCTTTGAGACAGACATTGTTTTCAGACAAGTAAAGCGTTCGTGTTGGGATCGGACGCACCGAGGACCAAGTTGTTGCAAGCACAGATTATGATTGATTTATTTATCGCAATAATAATCATGATTTAAAAGGGCAGTTTTTATCTTGTTACGATTACATCTGTACATGTAGTCTATATAAAGGCTTTAATTATTCGAGTAGTTAAAGAAATATTTATTGAAGCACCGAAACAACTTAGGGAATAGACCACCAGAATGGGGGATCTCGGCTATCTTACCAATACATAATAAATTAAATGAGACGTGACACTTCCTGAAAACTATCGTCGACTGCTGCAAAGGTTTGCAATTGTCTCCTGCTTAACATAATTATCCCTCAGATAAACAATATCTTACGCGCAAACCCGAACGGATTAAGACCCCTCCGATCTAAATCTTCGCAGATTATTGCACTTAGACTTATCATCGAGCAAACAAGAATCCACCAGAACAGACTGCCATTATTTGCATCGACTTCAAGAAAGCCGTTGACGATTTGGAAGAATTTCGAATTCTTCATGAGCATAGCTTCCCGGAGAAGATCGTCAAAGTCATAAATATAAAATATGAAAGCACCTTTGCAGTCGTACTCACTCCCGAAGGGAAAACTACACATGTCAAGAATAACGCAGGAGTTCTCCAAGGAGACTTACGCTCTGAGAACTGTGATTGATGACAGAGAAGGACTAACTCTCACCAGACTCCGAAGCACCATATATACAGCCTGCCACTTTTCTGATCTGGATTATGCTGATTACATCGCTTTGTTCGCTGACACGATAAAAGAAGCAGAAAATTTACTTAAAGAAGTGGAAAGTGCTTTCAAATCTACTAGACTATTTCTCAATCCCAGCAAAACAAAGTACATATATATCAACCCGTCTGCCAATGATAGTGTATATTCGTCTGATGGGAGTCAAATTGAGAAGTAGATAATTGCCAATATCTCGGATCCTACACAAACTCACAACATGGCATCCCGTATAGAAAAGCCCAGTCTTGGGCAGCATTTCATGCCTTTGACAAGGTTTGCAGAGCGCCCATCTGCAGACTCACCAAACGGAAGATTTTCAGGACGAAGGTCGAACCGATCCTGATAATATGTATGCGACTCAAACAAATTGTAGAAAATGCACTTGATGGCACCTGCACAAGAATGCTGCGGAAACCCCTACGTGTCGTGGTGCAATCACACGACCGACCAAGAACGGTACGGCTCCCTCCCACGGATCACCACCTTCGTGAGAAAACGGCGTCTTCATGTGATGCGTCATGACGAAGCAGCCAACACTGTCCTGCGCTGGAAGCCCTTTAGTCTTCAGAGAAGAGGTCGACCAACAAAAACTCTGCAAAACAACACAGAGAATGACACGAAACTCAGCAGGACAAATTTACTAACTGCAATGAAGAAATTAAATCACTGGAATTAAATCATCAAGTCACCACGTTAAGTGGACGACAACCTACATAGTTCCTTAACTAATGCTGCTTTGTGCAATCTGATTCTACTGCATTCTTTAAGTTTTAATAACATATTTCTATCCTAACTGTTGTTTCCATGTTCTATATGTATGCATTTACATTTTCAAAAATTGAATAACATTTGCCATTCTCATGCCATTTCTGAATACTTTTGTGTTTTTATGCGAATATCAGTACTTTGCTTGAAATACCATCTTCCAAATTACTTATTTATATACAAATAAGATTAATACAGGTCATAATACTGATCCCTGTGGTGCCCAACTGAAAACAGACTATATTCCAGTTTGACATCTCCATATCTACTATTACGCTCCGTCTGGTGTATCCTCCTCAAATGTAGTAACTGGAACTGATAGCGAGCTGATATCTTTTGCAGTAAAAGCTGAGCTGAAGTATTCATGACCTTTGTCATTTGAAACCCATCTGACATTATGTTTCCCATGTTGTTTTCCAGTGGCCCGACCTATCTCGAATTTCCTGTTTACTCCATACATAAGCATAGAAACTCTTGCTGTCACTTGGTTATATTCCGTGCCAGTTTTTACTCAAAGGTTCGTTAGGATTTTCTAGTTTCAGTTATAGCTAGGTTAAGGGCCTGTTTGTTGGGTGTGTAGTCTTTTACATTTCCAGTGTGTTTATATACCAGACTCAGCATTTGTGCGCGCGCACTTTTGACAGGGGTTTCTTCCTTGACCTTTCCCCATGCTTTTTAGGGGAACAAATCTCTCAATAATGTCCTCAATCTTATCTTTTAAGAGGCCCAGCATTCTGCTGTTGCTTTGTTCTTCAGTAAGTTTTTTTCAATCTGTATCTCTTTTTATTTGCCTTTGTCTAAGTTTCTACTCCATTGCTTTTTATATGTATTCCCTATTTTTAGTTTTATTTTAAACGGGAACTGGTGACGATCACTGGAACACAAAGGTTAATGTACTTTAACATTGTCAACTGCGAAGACATAAATAAATGCACACTTATCACCTCTGGTTTGTTGCGAAACACGTTGAGTGAGGAAACAATCCTTTGTTGGAAGTATGAAATGTTGGTCACCATCCTATGCACTCTCTATTGATGTGCATTATGCATGACCTTGGTTAAAATCACCCACTTTAAGACATTCGCCCTTGTTCACCTCCGATATAGCGTTTTGTAGTTTTACATCTTCCTCTTGTTCCATGCTAGGACTATGATAAACCACTCCTATTGTTAATGTTAATTTCCTATTAGCTTAATTGATTAAGTGACAAAGGCGTTGGTGGTATGTGTACATGAATCGGTAGGTTTACTTAGACATTAGTCGAGATAGTTTACTAGGTTGGCTAATGCGGATGTTTGATCGATCGAGTCATTCAGCATGGTCGTGCAAATGGCTACTGATGTTAGTCCTCGTGTTCAAAAGATCTCACGCCGGAAAAACAGCATTAGTGTTTGCAAGCATAGTCAGCGTTTCATACTTTCCGGCTTCAGCACAAACATATTTATGTTGATTTTTCTGTCATCATCAGAACTGTAAACGGTAAATCTGTCTCTTCTGTGATTTTAAGAAATTCGTAGGGTATTCCATTCAGACAAGCAACATAATAATTTTATTTTGGGGTTGCATTATCAAAATATTACAGTAATGCCAGATTTGTTTTATTATATTCTCGTCAAGGACAACCTTTCCTAATACAGTCGAACCTCGCTTTAAGGTCACTTCCATAATACAGCCATTTCATGATTATGGACATCTGGCGTTAGGCTTGGCTCACCGATATAAGCTTTGGAGTATGCGCCACCATTTGTCGGTGGGTTAGATATACATTCTTACACAGTAAAGCCAGAATCGTCTCCAACTCCAACGTATAGGGGAAGACAGTGTTAGTTGACCATTTTCTATTTTATATCTAGGGCACCATCACATTCATAAGCCAAAATTGTTTCTACTCACATAAACTATGATTATTAGTATATCATTTTATACCAAGATAATACATCTAGTATGCATAGATACGTGTGTGTAGCTGATTCAAACATTGTTGTTAAGCTGGTTCAACTAACACTTGGGGTGCGGTAAGTTGAACCACAGTGTTGCGTAAGTTGGGTAAATGCATTATTTGTTCAATATATGTAGGCCTTGTAATAAAATTTGATAAAAAATTCAGCCAACACATCTACCCAATGGGTACACCATATCTCTGGCTAGTCTACATGCTTAGTAAATAAGTCGGCGCAGTTAATTAATATAGAAGCATAGGCCAATCGCAACCAACTGCTAATGTATTGCCTTGGATCAGACGCAAGAGCTACTCTGAGGTAGTGATAGAGGGGATGAGGAGGAGAGCAAGAGTGTTGGGGGATTCGATAATCAGGAAGACTGACAGAGCGCTAAGTGGGGGGGGGGGGGGGGACGACGTGGTGGTTTGCTTTCCATGAGCAAAAATAGAGGCTATCATAGAGAGGGTGGAAAAAATCGTGGGTCCGGGCAAGGGAGGTTCTATTTTACACGTAGGAACTAACAACGAAGAGAGTGAGGGTATAGCTGCAGTATTTGGGAAATACAGGCAGTCAGTTAGATGAGCTAAGTAGATACGCGTTAAGCAGATAGTTATGTTAGGGATTCTACCGGTAATGGGAAGCAGGCGACAGGGATATCGAAATTACCGGAGGATGACAGTTAACACGTTAGTTCAGCAGCTATGTAGGGAAGAGGAAGTTGGATTTGTGGATTTGTGGGGATGTTTTGTTAGGAGGGCTCATATGTACATGAGGGGTGGGATTCATCTTAGTGGAAAGGGTGCAGCAGTGCTTGATGATTAACTATCAGCAGCAGTCGACAGTGGCATGGGACGCATAAACCTATTTTTGGTAGCAAACACTGGTTAAACTAGAAGCGCCTCAAACTGGACAAGAGGAAACTAGTACACACAAACTAGTACACACAAACCAGTACACACAAACCATTACACACAAACTAGTACACACAAACCAGTACACACAAACTAGTACACACAAACTAGTACACACAAACCAGTAACAAAATGTAACTTAATAACAATACTAACCCATACATAATTGATATAGCCGAGTCATGTTCCAACAAAGACATACAATACTAAAACATTAGGAATGACAGGACACGTACTGTTTAGGAGATATCGAATAGGAAGAAGGGGAGAGGGAGTCATTCTATATATTAAAGAACATATTCAGGCTTACGAAATAAAATTAGAAAGGGAGGCAAATTGCGATGAAGCTGTTTGGTGCAATACAGTTACTTGAAATTCAACTTTAACTATTCGATTAGGTTACCGAAGTCCAAACATAAACGAAGAGGATAACAGAAAAATACAAAACGCTATGAAGGACGTGAGTAAAGAGAATGTATAATAATGGGAGAATTTAACCATGGACACATACAATGGAAATCTCCAGAGAGTACAGGGGGTGAAGACCAACAGTTTCAACTTTTAATTCAGGAGAGCTTCCTTACTCAACACGTGCTAGAACGAACCAGGGGAGAGAATGTATTAGATTTAGTTTTGTTTTCACAAAATGAATTAGTGGACAATGTCAAAATACATGAGCTATTGGGTAACAGTAATCATAATCAAATACATTTTAACATCAAACTAAAATCAGAAAGTGAACTGTGAAGTGAGGCTGGAGTAGCCTCTCCAGGGCGCAAGCCTGGGCAAGAGTGCATAAGATCCTGGGTTGCCCAGTCATCAGGATCCCGCTCTCGGCCTTACCGGTGGGATCCAAAGGAATGCGAAGCATGACGTTTGGCACCAGCTTGGCTGCAGGAGCTGCCGGAAAAGTGACAACGTGATCACCAGACCGTCTTCGGGGCTCCACTCCGGATTTGTGTAAGGTTTACTCCCATAGCCTTCCCCATGAGAGGGTATAGCCCAAGGCAGTGGAGGTTTGAAATAAGAGTTTACCTTCTCCTAGACGGGCGACCAGTCAAGGTTAACGAGCCCCATCTGCCCGAAGCTTCTGGTTTTAAGGCGCCAGATATCCGCCTTTGCCCTGTCAGTAAAAACAGCTCTGCCGCAAAAAGGCCAGGAGCTGGACTGGACTGTCACAGGCTTTACGAGGCGCACGCCGTTGGAGCATTTTATAAGTAGTGAGACCTTATCCTCACACACCCACCCCGGCTTAACAGTCTTGGAACCAAAATCAGAAAGTACAAAGAAAACAAATACAGGAGAAACTTCCACAAAGGTAAATATAAAGATATGAGAAAATACTTGGCAAAGCTAGATTGGAATAACATGCTGAGGAATAAGACTGCAATTGAATGTTGGAACATTCTAGAACATGCAATTGAGAGTATAATTGATCAATTTGTTCCCTTAAAAAAGCAAGGAAAACGGTCTAGAAAGAAAAACTTGTCAAAAGAAGCTGTTAGAAATATAACGTACAACCAAACTACGTGGAGGGTTTATAGGCGTACCAGAAAGGATGAAGATTACACAAATTACAAAGAGGCACTTAATGCAGTTACTAATGAAATTAGATAATATAAAAGAAGCTATGAGCAAAAATTAGCATGTAACATAAAAAATTACAGTGAGAATGTCTATGTATATACCACGAGTAAACAGAACGTTCAAGACAAGGTTGGACCACCAGAAGACAGTACTGGAAATATACCATCACAAGATTTTTTAATGGCGGAAGATCTAAATTGATAATTCAGTTCAGTGTTTACCAGTGTTTATTAGTTCATTACCAGTTCCAGATGCTAAATTTCAGGAGGCTAATTCGGACTATTTAGGGCAGCTAATTGTAACTCCAGAAATGGTAGCTAAGACAATAAAGGCAATGAAGGACAATAAAGCACCTGGAGTGGATGGAATTCCTCCAAGACTACTAATGGAAACAGTTATTGGGCATACATTATTAAATCCATCTCAACATGGATTCTTAAACGCGAGGTCATGCTTAGCAAATATGATATGTTTTTTTAAATCACTAAGTGGGTAGGCGAGCGATCACCAGTAGATATTATCTACCTAGATTTTCAGAAAGCTTTTGACAAAGTGCCACATCAAAGATTACTACTTAAATTAAAAGCCCGTGGTATCGGGGATGGCATAATCGACTGGATAGAACAATGGCTGACTGACAGAAGAGAGGTTTCAAACTGGAAATCAGTTTTGAGTGGGGTACCACAAAGATCAGTATTAGGACATTTATCATTCTTAATATTATATATCAATGACTTGGACGATAATATAACAAGCAACGTACTGAAATTTGCTAATGACACAATGTGTTTAGAAAGGCTAACAATGATGGTGATAAAAACATTTACAAAACTATCTACATAAATTAGTTAAATGGTCTGTGAAATGGCAGATGTTAAATTTTGGGAAATGTAAATACCTACATACAGAACACGGGAATTTTGATGTAAACTATGAAACTACTGTAAAAAAGGACTTGCAGTTTCAAAGGGTAATCAACTTCCTCGGTTGATTAGGAGAAATATAACATACAAGAAAAAAAAGCTAATTTACCTATGTATAATGCAATAGCTAGGGCTCATTTAAAGTACTGTATACAAGCTTGGAGACCATATCGCAAGAAGGATTTCGATACGCTTGAAAGAATACAGAGGAGGACAACTAAAATAAAACTTTAGAAACAAGAGGAGATAAAATTGGAGTTTTTAAGATATTGAATGTGTATGAAAATATTGATAGAAATATTTTTTCTCACTCAAGAAAGATAATAGAACTAGAGGACATGAGGTAACATTAGTAAAGGATCAGTGTAGATTGGATATCAGAAAGTACTTGTTCTCACAGAAGAAAATCAATTAATGGAACAAATGACCTCTATTGTTTAACTGCTAGCAACGTAAACAGGTTGACACTGGAGGGCGGATTACACATAGATTAAAAATGTTGGACTCTCGATAAGCCAGTGTCCACTTGCCATCTGGGCATTAGCCTTGGATGACAATCTTGCTAAATCGTTGCTAGTTTATGTACCAGCAAACATTAATCACAATCACCAAAAGTTTCGAAAAACATAAAAAAACGTACATTTATCTCATATTTATTACCATTATGACAATTGGCACTTACTGTACATCAATCTGTTCTAATTACAGGCTCAATCACTGTCGCTGCTGTAGTTTTCTGGGAAACATGGGTGGCTCAACTAACCCAGTCACTCAACTAACACTGCCTCCCCCTATACGTTCAATATAAATATCACAATTGTCCCTTAGACATAAGAATGATAGGTGGATATACTTGTTTTAGCTCTCAATGGAAGCCTTGTACCTTTTCAATTTACGTACCCTGTAAAAGCTATATGTAATATACGTATATATATATATATATATATATATATATATATATATATATATATATATATATATATACGAAACAAACCGAAAGCGCTACAACAACAACAACAATATATATATATATATATATATATATATATATATATATATATATATATATATATATATATATATATATATATATATATATATATATATATATATATATATATATATATACATATATATATTGTTGTTGTTGTTGTAGCGCTACAACAACAACAACAATATATATATATATATATATATATATATATATATATATATATATATATATATATATATATATATATATATATATATATATATTGTTGTTGTTGTTGTAGCGCTTTCGGTTTGTTTCGATAAGCCATTCATTTCCTTTTATCCCGGTATCATTCCACATCTCAGTACCTCTTACGTGTTCTTCTTATCATCGTTGTTTAGTTTCACTAATCTACTGAAAATCGAAACTAATAAACCTTCTTTCACGTAGTCCGTTTTCCTCTTGTAGGATATCCCTATTCGCCGGATGACCTTCTTGTTCGGCGCCTGCGCAGCTTCACGTCACTCAGCGAACGACAGTTGTTCATGTGCATATACTGCACGAAGAACGCGCATGTCTGCGACCCACTTACGGCATGCTACCCACAATATGGATGATGACGTAATCATTGGATCAGCATAGGAACGTCATGGGGACAGCTATGCATATCATAAACGTTCGTGTGTATCAAGATGGGTATATCCATGAACAACGACAACTCTGGAGTGTTTCTCGTGTATGTTATTATTTGCAAATTTTTAGAAGCAAAAGTAAAGCAGAACAACGTACGGCCACTATGCGGAAAGTGTGTAGTTATTGTCCACGATTCGTTCGTTAAAAGTGTTTAAATCTAAAAATAACGCAATGTGAGCACCGGGGAATATATGCTTAATTAAAGTGTTTAGATGCTATATGCTAAATACGTCGAAATGGCTTGCAGTTTAAGAAAAACAAAACAGAAGGTAACTGACGATTTCAGTTGACAAATTGGCCAAATGTAGCGTGTCGTAATAAAACATCTGGAGTAACATATTAAAGCTATCCGTCGTCAATAACACGAATGAATTCACGATATACCGGGACAACGTTATTGTACGAACCAGCTGGATTCATGGTTTATAATTCGCCTGATTCGTCCACATGAATGTTCTCGCGTCATTGACATTGGCAAACGTCGATGCATTCCGTCATGTAATATGGATATTTAAGAAATAACTCCACCTGTGGCGTTTTGATGAACCAGTGGTGATATTAGTATAGCCCCGGGGATCCGCACGTACAGACGTCGTACAGACGTCGTACTAAACTTCGTCCAGGTTGCCGTGTCAACCAATCACGTGGGTTACTAGGAATTATCTCAGCAAGCGCAGCTCGCATTGACGCAACAGCACGGAATGTCTATTGCTAATTAACACATTATCCATGATACTCTAAACACACACGCAAGCAAGCATGCACGCACGCACGCACGCACGCACGCACGCACGCACGCACACATACGTGCATACATCCATGCATTACATATATGCATAACATCATTAATGTCGGTGAAACGCAGTTTGACGTAAAACTGAATCCTGTTATATCACTCGCATTTACAAGATTATTGTTAACAATTTAATATTGTCCAAGGCATCCACCATGGGTTAATGTTCATAAAATTACTGGTGATACGAGGATGTGTCTAATACAAATCGTTTGTTCCTACAGCCTGTCTGAAATTACTAGGCTTCACTGCACTAGCTGGTGTCTGTATATTAGGTGTCAAATGCTTTTAATTTAACCAATGCACGCATTGACATAAAATAATAACATGGCTTAATAAATCAGCTAGTGTGCTTTACACTGGCGACATGAACAGCCTAGCAAAACACCGTGCTGCGAATATTAGGCAAAGACAGTGGACACTTCTATATAACATAGCTTGTATTGCTAGGCCGCAAATAGCGTTGGGTCGCCTTGACATGAGAAAACAAGCAAGATCAATGACCAAACCCGTAGGCAGTGATAGTTCCAACCTGGTGACACTGTGGTATCAATGTGCACTGTTATCGAATCGGTTTATTGCTGAGTTATCCAGGACGACGAATTAAAATTGTATATTAAATAATAGGTCAGTAGTTAAGTTGCAAATATCAGTGTTGAAATGTCAATGCTCCAGTTTGTCGCGTTGTCTGTGCACGAGGAAAACAGTATGTTCGATGGACCGTGGATGTTGTTAACAAATTTGTTTCTTCTCAATAAAATTGTTGAATTTGTGTACCTTTTGTGTTTTTATCGACATCAGTAATTGTAGTCGGCGTAAGCCAGTGTTGGTGCACAGTCACCATTGGTAGTTCATGACGAACCCGCATGGAATTTGAATTTGTCCTATGCTAGCCATACCAATATCTCCTTCATGTTTTGTCAATTTAACAAGATTTAACAAGATTTGCCATCCAAGCCAAAGGCCCAGATGGCAAGTGGACAAGGAAGCCATTGGTTTATCGAGAGTCCAACAATGTTCATCTACATATAACCCGCCCTCCTGAGATATGTGTCAACCTTGTTTTTAAACATATTCACGCTGCTAGCAGTTACACAATCTGTAGACAATTTGTTCCATTCATTTATTGTCCTCTGTGAGAACGAGTGCTTCCTGATGTCCAATCTACATTGATCCTTTACTAATTTTACCTCATGTCCTCTAGTTCTGCTATCCTTCTTGAGTGAGAAAAACATATTTCTATCAATATTTTCATACCCATTCAATATCTTAAAAACTTCAATCTGGTCTCCTCTTAAACTCCTTGTCTCTAGAGTTGTTAAACCACATTCTTTCAGGCGTTCTTCATAACTAAAGTCTCTCAGTTCTGGAATCATTTTAGTTGCTCTCCTTTGTACGCGTTTTTAATTTAATCACATATCCTGATTCTCCTTTTTCAAATACAGTCAAGTCTGTCTTAAGCGACTTCAATAGATGATCGAAAAGAGGTATCTTAATAAAAGTGGTCTCTCAAGAGAGGTGGTCTCTTCGGGAGGGGTTGACTGTGGTTGTATGTGACAGATGATCTCAAGTAGTCGCTTGAGCAAGTTTGACTGTAACCTCCTCATATGTAACCAGTTCCACGTTGACTATTAAAAGTGGCTATATAATACATAACATGACACCATTGAAACCTTTGTTTTTCAAACACTTGGAGGGTTACTTCCTTTACACACATCCTCCTTCCTTTGCTTAATCTCCAGCAATCTCCTCGTAATTTTTCAACTTAGCACCTCTGGGGTAGTAATGATGCATCCGATAGTCAAATAGTCACACAGAGGTGTTTTCAAACGGTCATGCCAAACACACTGTTAAACGACATACTGTGGAGAATTAATGTAATGACGGGTTGAAGCCTTTTCCAAGTCAAACGATCGCTTTCACCATCTGTTACTTCAACGTCCTTTACCGTGTGATCGCGCCATCCGTGTTAATATTACAACTAACTGGCAGTAATGGCATTATTGGCGGTCAAATTATCTGCGTTGGGCGTCATTTCCGCCAGTAGTCAAATATCGGAAGTGACTGACCGACGCAACTTGCTCCCGTGGGGATTGTCAACTATTTGCTCTGCCGTCGGTGATTGTAGACACACTGAATTCAGAACATGGAAAACAATTCTTAACAATCACCATATTGATTCAGCATATCACCTTTGACATCTAGGCATATCGGCAAAATATTAGATCGATATACTTTGACGAGGTTACGGAATAGCAATGCAGCCATTAAGTACGTGTCTTCAAATATCCCTTATAACAAATAATATCTACTTGAAAGAACCGAACTATTAGCATCAACCCTGGTAAATTGTTAAACTCTGAACCATTCGACCAACGTAGTCATCACTCAGACTTGACTCTGATGAAGTACAAAATGTGCTAAGTGGTAAATTGAAGTGCGCTTGCGCAAGAATGTAATTAGTATGGAAGCATAGAAATGACACAGGCACTGTTAGAATGTTTGTAATAGTTATGTCAGGTGCTAAACAACAAAAGTGCACTTGTTAATACAGTGTTTAGCAGTGCATTTCGAGTCAGTGTCACTGTACTTTGAAGGAGAGAGTCAACACAATGATGTATCCATGACAACGACAGGAACACAAATAGTTAACGAATTGTATCAGCAAAGAATATATCTTACCAACAGTAACTCTTACCTATTAAACAGACGTCAGAACGCTAGCATCAGTGGGCCGGCTTAAGCCTTGCATGTTCGACATCAGAAAGTGTCGCATGTACTCCAGCCGATACGTCAAGAAATATGGCTGAATTGAGCGTTTTATGATAAAAGCATGAAACTTGGTTCACACTTAGACCATGCATAACAATATTTGACTTTTTTAAAGATGGTCGTGGAAGCTACTGTTTCCCATATCTTGACAACTACGCCACATAGAGCCGCAGGTTTTGTGTCAAAATATAGGTCTTAGAGATCAACGATTACATATATTTTACATTTGACCTTCTCCGACATTCATATGTGCCGTTTTTAAAGATGGCGCCCTTCAAAACCAATTTTGTCGATATATTAAGAACTACATCATATCCGCCATTTAAAAATATGGCTGTCGTCAAAACCAATGTAACCACATCTTAACAACTACGTCACCCAGAGCCGCAATTTTTGTGTCAATATGTTGGATTGGGAGCATCGATTTCAAATATTTTACATTTGACCTTCACCGACATTCATATGCGCCTTTTTAAAGCCATTTTTTTCTGATATATCAAGAACTACATCAACTAGAGCCGCAGCTTTGGGGTATAGGTTTTCTGTGGTAAAGGTTTCAAATATTTAACTTTTGACCTTCTCCTACATTCATATTAAAGATGACGGCCATGAAAACGAATTTCCCCACATTTTTGCGACACATATGTCAAGAAATAACCTCTGCAAGAGAAGACAGGAGCACAACACCAAGTGTCTTCAACGAAGAATGACGGTTCCATCTTCTCTAGGCTGTACATTGGCTGCCAGGTCCGCGATGGAGACCTAGGTTATTTATTTCAGCATGAAGACCAGGCGTACCCACCTTCATTGTCAAACATGGGAAAGCTGAGACTTGGAAGATCTGGTTCCAGCACATAATTGCCCTTACAGACCATGCGACAACTGAAAACCACATCATAGACTGGGAGGGAGTGAACATTGTAGACAAGGAACCCAACCGAAGAATCTGGCACATCAAAGAAGCCATCTGGATCAGAAAAACCACAACACCCATCAACAGAGATGAGGGCAATTATGAACTGCCTCACGTGTACGATGACGTCATCAAGCGTCATAGGTACTGATGAAATCAACGTGACACGTTGATGAAAGCCTCTACCAGGTAAACTAAACACACCTTGGATATGTAAAATGAAAGTTATTTGATTTGAAAATGAACTATCCTGAAGAATGTTCAGTAAAGCAAGTCTTCCTTCCCTATATTCATATAAACTGCAGAAAGCAAGGGGAGTACATATCATGTGACGTGTGCATCCCCGATAGCTTGAAGGCGCACACGGGGAGCAAGAGAGGAAAAGTAATCAATTAGGGCTCTGTGTGACGTAGTTGTTAAGATATGGGTAAATTGGTTTTGACGACTGCCATTTTTACAAATGGCGCGTATGAATATCGGAGAAGGTCAAATGCTCCAGAAGTCGGCCTCGGCGCTGCAGCCACACTTTAATACGACTCCGGTACCCATCCAATAACTTACTCCATATTAATGATATCGTCCCACTATATTAATGATATTATGTTTTTGTTTACCTGTGTATATTACCAAAACATGTAGGTTTAGTCAGCGCAGCAGAGTAACGTCCCGTTGTATTGGAATGTGATATTGGCACGATTACCTCTAAAGAAACTTGTTTGATGCCCGTTCCGAATATCTAGGCCTCGTCACACGGCGTATTTCAGCCGACTGAACAAACAACAGTCACGTTTCTTAATTGATCACAGATTAGATTTCTTTGATGTTTCAATATTCTTATATGGTAAAATATGTAATATATTATGTATAACTTTAACTTAGTACGTGATGCAATACAACTATGAAATAGCATGCGCGCAGTAACTCCAGAATGGCTTATTGCTTTCCACAGACGTTGAGTTGATTGGTTGGTGGAATAATCGATCATTGTTTCTCTGTACATTTTGCATGATCATATGCCGTAGCATTGTTTCTCTGTACATTTAGCGTGATCATATGCCGTAGCATTGTTTCTCTGTACATTTAGCGTGATCATATGCCGTAGCATTGTTTCTCTGTACATTTAGCGTGATCATATGCCGTAGCATTGTTTCTCTGTACATTTAGCGTGATCATATGCCGTAGCATTGTTTCTCTGTACATTTTGCGTGATCATATGCCGTAGCATTGTTTCTCTGTACATTTTGCGTGATCATATGCCGTAGCATTGTTTCTCTGTACATTTAGCGTGATCATATGCCGTAGCATTGTTTCTCTGTACATTTTGCGTGATCATATGCCGTAGCATTGTTTCTCTGTACATTTAGCATGATCATATGCCGTAGCATTGCCTTGATTTCGTTTTAGATTGCAAGACTAAATCGTCTTAGTTGCTAAAGGGCATTAGCCAGCCACGCACTGACTCCATAAAGACTTGTATTTATAAAAGATAAACAAGAAACACATTTTATTCACTGAATTCTTTATAACGTCTTAACATAATATCAGATCCATACATAACTGCATTTCCTAAGATCAGGGGATGTTACACACCCGTTCGCTTCCTATCAATAGTTGTGACATCATTCAACAAGTGGGCACGTTATTTGTTCGCACGCTTTGGTCGAGTTTCGACTTCGATCAAAACACGTGTAACAATATATAAATAAAATAATTACTGAAACTTTGCAGTTTGAAAGCGCAGAATTTTTGTTCTCTTGTACAATGTAATATTAATAGAGTGCTACCTACGTAACTATTAATAATATATACAACGGCAGTGTGTGCATTGGTCGCTCCATCCTGCCGAGCGCTCGAAGTTTGCATATTCTAGACAACATATTCTAGACAACATTAGTCCTTGTTACGGTATTTTGGATTGTTCTTGTCTGTAGAACGTTATTGTTCGTATTGCCGAGAGACTCGATACAAAGCCTACCAAACATCGACTTCGGTGCTTGTTTGTGAAATGAAGAGCGTGATTAGTGTTTACAAACTCAAAGCGTTGTCCGAAGTTGTCGTAATCATAATCATATTATGTGTACTCTCTATCTCAAGACATCGATTTGCCTAACGAGCAGTAGGCAAATTTACATCCAGGTTCTAGGCTACACATAGCTGAGGTTTTTACATAAATCGCAAGTGCTTCTCTCGCAATCGACATCCGTTTAGCGGTGGCAGGAAGTAAAGTGAAACTAATCAGTCAGGCATTCAACACTGACGTGAGAACCGCTGAACCATGCCTAAACTGGAATGGCCAACGAAAAAATATTTTGACACAGCCGTTCACCGTTCGATTACAAGGGGAAGCATATCGCAAACGTCCCATTTTACGTCATACTGTCAACGAATAGTTCCGTCGTGATCGCACATGTTCGACTAAGAAATCGTAACTGCACCCTGGAGTTGGATGGCGTGTACTGAATGCACTTGTAACAAACATTGCAAACTCGACTTCACAAGTGAACGCGACGTAACTGCACCCTGGAGTTGGATGACGTGTACTGAATGCACTTGTAACAAACATTGCAAATTCGACTTCACAAGTGAACTCGACGTAACTTAGGGGAGACCGGGGAGGGTTGACACAATGTTAACTTAAATTCACTTTATCTTAATGTGACGTAGATAAGGTACATCAACTTGGTATACGTAAGTTCCCTATTCCACCATGTATTATCAGACATATTCAGCGATTTCATAACTATTATAGTATTTATCTATCAAACATAATACTCACAGTTGTGGCATCTATAATACCGATCATAACCAATGCATTCTTCGTACGACCGTTTACTAAACGCAGTTTATTGGACCAATTTCTCCCCGGACCAATTTTTATGTCAACTGTCGCCGTGGGACTGGGCGTCGTCGATGGACAGAACTTCACCGATGGGTCAGACTTTGGGGTTTGGCTTGTCGGTAACATACCAAATCCCTATGATAACGCATGACAAAAACATGCGAAATCGCCCCGACCTGGTCAGCCGTTTTTTGCATGAAACAACAAATAAAATATACGGTGCAATACAATTAAGTTCCTTTCGACGTATGCCCAAATGTTATACCTTCATTATGTTGTCGTACACAGTACATGATCAATACGTAGAAGACATTTATCATATTTCAATTTTATTACTCAACGTTGTGAACACGTTAAGAGCCGTAATACCTTCTGCGTAGCTTCATCTTTGTGGCTGAAATGTTCTAGTACTGTATGTAATGCTACAGGTGTCGGATTGGCCTAACCGCAGTAGAATTAGTGCATTATTTTTCCAACGGATCGGAAAACTCAACCCGCCCCATGCGCCAACACCTCCGGTCTCCCTTAATATTTAAGCAGATTAACAGCGCGCCATTGAGCTGATAATGCTGGCTGCCACCGCCACACCTTATGGAGGACATTACTGAACCATCAGTGACCAGCTTGGTTCAGCGTTAAGCTGTCTGTCGTCTCCCACACTGAACTGTCAAATGCACAGGCTCACGGGTGTTCTCGCGATACTTCGACGAAGTTCGCGGTCAATTTTTCTGTTTCCGCCAGACACGGCTGTCGCTCATTGACGAACGTATGTTGCAACAAGTTGGATGCGTTCGGGCGCTTGACCTTGTCCCTGAAAAACACAACAACAGACAATTATTTAATTCACCATAACGAACAACGCACTACGCACTACGCACAACAGCGACTAACTACATAATGGCCCACGTTATTATTACGAAGGTTCACAAATCCGAATGTTCACAACAGTTTCTATAGTCTTGAACAAGTTGCGTTACTTGTACTTGTTGAAATAAACCAAACCTTGCATGCACGTTATCGTGTCATATAGGGTAGTGTGGGGTAAAGCGCACACCTTTAGAGGCAACAACGATTTGGCCTACTTATTTTCATTTCAGGCGGAACCGGTTAACACAGTCACGTAGAGTCATACACACACGTCTTATCTAAAGAATTGCAGACCCTTAGTAGTAACACAACAAACACGTGTATACAACAAGCTGTCCTATTGTGATCTACAAAGGAGTGCGCTTTGCCCCGCATTCAACTGGCCATTGGAATTACAACAATAATGTGTGCAATATTATTTCCCATATGAACCAATGACACATACTATGACAATACACAGGTGACATCTAGACAGCTATTTCACATTAAATTGTTTAGTTAAAGCACTTATGCTATGGAACCGTTTAGAGTTATTGATTTTGTTTAATGTTAATAATATGAGTAAAAACATCTAAATTGATGTCACTTTCTTGGCGTGGTGTTTTTGTAAAGTTGAATGTGCCCAAATTGGTTTGGCATAATTTTGCAACGTTTGGTTGGAAGATTGCGCCAATGGAATTGACATCTGTTGAAGCAGGAACCCACAATACACTATTGCAACATTACAAAGATAGTAAATGACATTATTAGGTAGCCTCGTTTTGCTGGATTATTATCTTTGACAGGACAAACTGTTTACGAACACGACTGATATCACCACCCGTGGCGTATGTAGGGCCACATTTGATTTGTTCGTGAATAGCTCGCTGTGCCACTATAAATGGTAGCACGACAAACATATGGTTGAGAAAACGTGAAAACGCTCAGAAAACGTCGTCCTCGAAATAATGTTTGACCATCAAAGAGCACTTAGGAAATGTAATTATAAGCCACCAGCGGCGACCGGTCCACAGCGATTTAAAGCTAAGTGACCGTATGTAAGTCTAAGTTCTACGTTCTTGTGATATCATTGGCTAACAGTCAGTGTGATATCATTGGCTAACAGTAACCCGGTGGGGGAACAGTAGATGATAAAGTGGGGAAAGACACAAGAGATGCTAGGGAGAGCTCACCGCAGCCTGGGAGGAAGCTGAGGGGAGGGAAGGTGACAGGTCGTAGGGAGACAGGACGTAAGGAGACGGGAAAGAAAGGAACGGGAGGGAAAATAACAGGAGCGAAGGAGAGGGGAGTAGGGGAGACAGGAGGGAAGGAGAAGGGAGTGGGAGAGACAGGAGGGAAGGAGAAGGGAGTGGGGGAGACAGGAGGGAAGGAGAAGGGAGTGGGGGAGACGGGAGGGAAAACAACCGGAGTAAAGGAGAGGGAAGTGGGGGAGACGGGAGGGAAAACAACCGGAGTGAAGGAGAGGGAAGTGGGAGAGACAAGAGCAAAAGAGTGGGAAGTGGGGGAGACAGGAGCGAAGGAGACAGGAGGGAAGGGGTCAGGACAGAATGTGATGGAGGGGATCGAACGGAAGAGTTATTCTGCAGCAGTGATAGAGGGGGTGAGGAAGAGAGCGAGGGTGTTTGTGGGGGATTCGATAGTTAGGAAGACCGACAGAGTCTTAAACAAGGGAGATGATGTGGTGGTCTGCTTGCCTGGAGCCAAAATAGAGGCGATAACTCAGAGGGTAAAAAACATCGTAGGCTCGGGAAAGGGTGGATCTGTTTTAGTACACGTAGGGACAAATAACGTAGAGAGGGAGGGTACAACTGCCATAGTTAGGAAATATAGGCAGTTGGTCAGAACACTAAAACAGACGCGGGTTGAGCAGGTAATACTGTCAGGGATTTTACCTGTAATGGGCAGGAGGGGTCACAAATATCGAAATTGTCGGGGGATGGCAATTAACATGTTAGTCCAGAAGTTATTTATGGAAGAGGAAGTTGGATTTGTGGATTTATGGGGAAGTTTTGTTGGGAGGGCTGATATGTACATGAAGGATGGGCTTCATTTAAGTGGAAAGGGGGCGGCAGTATTCGCGGACAAACTTTCAGCAGCAGTAGATAGTGACTTGGGTACAATGACAAATATTTTTGGAAGTAAACATTCTTTAAACTAGAAGTGCAGGGGGGTTACCTAGATGTGTCTCAAGCAGAACAAGAGGCCACTAGCACAGATAAACCAATATCAAATCATCCGAAAAACATCACTGAAAAAGGTTATAGATGCGTATGTTTAAATGCAAGGAGCATAGTAAATAAGAAAAACGAATTAAACATTATGGTAGAAGATATTGACCCTCACATAATTGGTATAACTGAATCATGGGCCAACATAGATATAACAGATGCTGAATTAGGACTGACAGGATATGTAATGTTTAGGAAAGATCGAATAGGAAGAAGGGGCGGGGGAGTTATTTTATATGTTAAAGAATCTATTCAGGCTTATGAAATAAAACTAGAAAGGGAAGCAGATTGCGATGAAGCTGTTTGGTACAAAATTGTTTCAGGAAATTCAAAATTAACTATTGGATTAGTTTACCGAAGTCCAAACATAAACGAAGAGGACAACACAAAAATAAAAAACGCTATAAAGGAAGTTAGTAAAGGGGAATGTATCATAATGGGAGATTTTAACCATGGACACATACAATGGAATTCTCTAGAGAGCACAGGGTTTGAGGACCAACAATTTCTATTTTTAATCCAGGATAGCTTTCTTACTCAGCACGTACTAGAACCAACCAGGGGAGAAAATGTATTAGATATAGTTTTGTCATCACAAAAAGAATTAGTGGACAATGTAAAAATATTTGAACCATTGGGTAATAGTGACCATAATCAAATACATTTTGACATCAATGTAAAATCAGAAAGTAAAAATAAGAAAACGTACAAGAGAAACTTCCACAAAGGTAACTACAAAGATATGAGAAAATACTTAGCAAAGCTAGATTGGAATAACATGCTGATGAATAAGACCGCAATTGAATGTTGGAATATTCTAAAATATGAAATTGAGAGTATCATCGATAAATTTGTTCCCTTCCAAAAACAAGGAAAACGGTGTAGAAAGAAACACTTGTCAAAAGAGGCTATTAGAAAAATAATGCTAAAACAAACTATGTGGAGGGTTTATAGGCGTACCAGAAAGGACGAAGACTATGCAAAATACAAAGAGGCACTTAATGCAGCTACAACTGAAATCAGACAATCTAAAAGAAGCTATGAGCAAAAACTAGCATGTAACATAAAAAATGACAGCAAGAGTTTTTATGCATATGTCAGGAGTAAACAAAACGTACAAGACAAGGTTGGACCTCTAGAAGACAGTGCTGGAAATATAATATCACAGGGGTTTTTAATGGCGGAAGACCTAAATGGTTACTTCAGTTCAGTGTTTACCAAAGAAGATATTAGTTCATTACCGGTTGCTGATGCTAAATTTCAGGGGGCTAAATCTGACTATTTAGGTCCGTTAGTTGTAACTCCAGAATTGGTAGCTAAGAAAATAAAGGCAATGAAGGATAACAAATCACCGGGAGTGGATGGGATTCCTCCAAAATTACTAATGGAAACAGTAGAACAAATCAGTATACCACTTGCAAGAGTATTCAACTTGTCATTAAAAGAGGGAGTTGTTCCGTTTGAATGGAAAGAAGCAAACATCATACCATTATTTAAAAAGGGTTCGAGAAATAAGTCAGAGAATTACAGACCAGTGAGTTTAACGTCAGTGATTTGTAAATTATTAGAAAGGTTAATTAAAGACCATATGGTGGACTTCCTCGTTAAGCATAAATTATTAAATTCATCTCAACATGGATTCCTTAAAGCGAGGTCATGCTTAACAAATATGTTATGTTTTTTGGAAGAAATCACTAAGTGGATAGACGTGGGATCGCCAGTAGATATTATCTACTTAGATTTTCAGAAAGCTTTTGACAAAGTGCCACATCAAAGATTACTACTTAAATTAAAAGCCCATGGTATCGGGGATAGCATAACTGACTGGATAGAACAATGGCTGACTGACAGAAGACAACGAGTTGTAGTAGATGGAGAAGTTTCAAATTGGAAATCGGTTTTGAGTGGGGTACCTCAAGGATCAGTATTAGGACCTATATTATTCTTAATTTATATCAATGACTTGGACGACAGTATAACAAGTAACGTACTGAAATTTGCGGATGACACAAAACTGTTTAGAAAGGTTAATACTGATGGTGATAAACAACATTTACAAAACGATCTAGACAGATTAGTGAAATGGTCTGAGAAATGGCAGATGTTGTTCAATTTTGGGAAATGTAAATGCCTACATACAGGACATAGGAACTTGAATGTAAACTATAGAATGGGAGATACTGTTCTGGGTACTACTGTAAAAGAAAAGGACTTAGGAGTTACAATAAGCGCTGATATGAAAGTTTCAGAGCAGTGTGGTATTGCAGCTTCAAAGGGTAATCAATTTCTTGGATTGATTAGAAGAAACATAACATACAAGGGAAACAAGTTAATTATACCTCTTTATAAAGCAATAGTTAGACCTCATTTAGAATACTGTATACAAGCATGGAGACCATATCGTAAGAAGGATATAGATACGCTTGAACGCATACAAAGGAGAGCAACTAAAATGATTCCAGAACTGAGAGACCTTAGTTATGAAGAACGCCTGAAAGAATGTGGTTTAACAACTCTAGAGACAAGGAGGTTAAGAGGAGATCAGATTGAAGTTTTTAAGATATTGAATGGGTATGAAAATATTGATAGAAATATGTTTTTCTCACTCAAGAAGGATAGCAGAACTAGAGGACATGAGGTAAAATTAGTAAAGGATCAATGTAGATTGGACATCAGGAAGCACTCGTTCTCACAGAGGACAATAAATGAATGGAACAAATTGTCAACAGATTGTGTAACTGCTAGCAGCGTGAATATGTTTAAAAACAAGGTTGACACATATCTCAGGAGGGCGGGCTATAAGTAGATGAACATTGTTGGACTCTCGATAAGCCAATGGCTTCCTTGTCCACTTGCCATCTGGGCCTTTGGCTTGGATGGCAAATCTTGTTAAATCTTGTTAAATCTTGTTAACACAGCAACTGACCAATACACGTTTCAATGGGTCTATGTACCAGGGTTACTGATGTACTGTCCCTGGCTCGGGAGGATGTCCCTGGTGGGTTGCGCTCGTAGGCTCGAAGACGTGCGACGTTTCAATAGTACATTTACAGCGCAGCTAACCGGGATAGTACTAGCAGCCACCGAATGTGGTCGGATAATATGTTTGTTGATAGGACAATTGCGCGAGGTGGTGTCGCATGTCGATCTAGTGGCTTAGTCATCAATCAAGCATGACACTAATTTGGCGGAGTTGAGCCTCAGACTCTGCCTGTAAGTTATATATGCCACGATCACAGGATATCGCCGCCGACCGGGGAAGTCGCACTTAGCCACATGTTATCAGGGCGCGGTTGTTGATCGGATACGTGTTATTGGCGCGTGTCGATTGAACGCGACAAAACCAACGCGCGACAGACGGCAATCATCGGTTCATTTCCATTAGCTGATCGATTCGGTCATCTCGACAATTGACAATATGACATTAACGCGGGTATAAATAGGGGCTCATTTGGAATGGTGCCAGCTTTGATCAGTCGCGTTGACATATAGGACGCGAGCCTCGACCGACATTCCAGCGACACAACCCACCATCCAAGCGGCCGGGAATCACCATTTAACAATTACAGCGCTGTCCATATTCATTACACACTACAAGGACATGAGTAACAGAAACGTTCACTATGCGTTCCCCAAGTTTCTTGTTCTTGCGTTTACGACGTGGCTGCGCATAGTCTGGCAACATATTTCCACCCTCTTTGTCAGGATCTGCGGAACCTGCGATCACCTACTCCGAAAGGCTGTTGATTATCCCTACCACACCATCCTTTTGCCTTATAGTATGTCCTGTGCTGAAGTATGTACTGTGCTGAAGTATGGGGCAACACTTATGCTACAAATATTGAGTGTTTAGTCTTGTTACGGAAAATGATAGTAAGGTTACTTTGTGGCGCTATGAGGTTGGATCACACATCTAGACTATTTTATAATCTTCGCATTCTCAAAGTACCAGATATTGTGGAGTTAGGAATTTGTGGAAAGTATGAGTTTATTACTTAAAGGGGTACAACTCTGGAATGTTCTTGATAGTTCACGATTTTTTTGTCGGAATGTTAATCTTTTTAATCTTTTCCCAAAAAATTATAAAGCTAAATTTTTTAATAGCTATGTATCTGATATGTAACTATTTATGGTGAAAAAAATTACTGGAGTTATGGTTATAAAATAATACTTTTGATATAAATTTATTGAGGTGGTTTACTGGTTTTCGTTAAATTGACTGGAAATTCAAATTGGTTTGGGACGTAAGTAAAGTTACTGCTACACGTTCGGCCTGCCATAAATGGACAGTAAGTCTGATGTACCATGTTTTGAAAACACAACAATCTGTCACATGCGTACAATTGTATACTGTATTTTATTTAGTACTATGTATTTTTATTTGTAATAGGGCAAGAAACATAAGTATTACACTTCTTCTTGCCCTTCTTTCGACAATTTTACAGTCATGAAATGTTGTTCTATTATGTTTGTCTATTATTGCTGTTGAAAAATGAAGATTCATTCAAGACAGCAGATGTGATCAAGAAATTAAAGAGATAATTGCAATAGCAAAGAAAACATTCCAGGACAGATCAAGCATTCTGAAGAATATAAATATAGCAATGCAGACTTGGATACGAGTCATCGGGAATTATGTGTAGTCAACACTGTTATATGAGACTGAAACCTGGATAATAAATAAGCACGTGGAGGATAGTTTAGTAGCAACAAAATGATGGTTTCAAGCGATTTCTTGGACACAATACAGGACAGACGAAGAGGTTTTATAAAGAGCAAATCAACAAAGACAATGACTGAAAACGATGCAAAAAAGAGATGCTATATATATTGAGACATATATTGAGAAAAAATCGAAGGACGCAAAGCTAGAGGCAGGCAAAGAACAACATTTTAATCGGCTCCCAGCCGACGGTACAACGCACTTTGTTTCTCCGAAAGCATTCAAATTAAAGTTACTCGGTTACTACGCGTTGTATTTCCAATGCCGGAAGATGAATGCACTACTACTGGAAGACGAATGCACCTACACAGTTACGACAAACAATATGTAAACAGTGGGAGGTGTTACTACCAAGTAGGTTGTACTACTAGGTAACCTGATATAGTGTTAATTCGAGTAAGTACACACAGCGACTTGATACTGCGGGTTGGTGCACAACATAAGGTCTGTCTTCGTGTTGGTGCACACGTCGATGTGTTACTCCGCGTTGGTGCACACGTCGATGTGTTACTCCGCGTTGGTACGCAGAGCGAGGTGTCTCTTCGAATTAGAACACACATTGAGTTGCTACTTCGCTTCTTCGCGTGAGAACATAGAATCAATGAGGTGCTACGGCGTGTTAGAACGCACAATCTAGTGCTTATTCGTGTTAGAACACAAAATGAAATGTTTTTACGTGTTAAATTACAAAATGAGGTGTTGCATAGCGACAGAACGCAGAACGAGGTACTACCCCGTGTTCAAACACCGGGTAAGGTGCTACGTCGTTTTAGAACGCACAATCAAGTGTTTTTTCGTGTTAGAACACATAATGAAGCGTTTCTTCCTGTTAGAATACAAAATGAGGTGTTGCTTCGTGTAAGAACTCAGAATGAGATGTCTCATAGTATTTTTGAACATAGAATGAGTTCTTTCTTCGTTCTAGAACACAGACTGAAGCGTTACGTTGTGTTATAACAGAAAATCAAGTGTTTCTTTGAACACACCATAAAGTGTTTATGCATTTGTATACATGAGGTGTTACTGTGTGTTAGAACACAGAATATGTTGTTTCTTCGTGTTAAAACACATAATGAAGTGTTTCTCATTGTTAGAATGCATAATAACGATAATAATAATAATAATTAACTTCTATGGCACCTATATCCTCAGGAACCTGAGCTCAGAGGTGCAACAAAACATAATCATTAAGCATAATCCTGAACAGAGACGCGCAAAAATCATTACCAGAACGAGGGACCACCGAAGATTTATGGTGGAAATGCAATGTTAGAACGCAGAATCAAGTATTTTTTCGTGTTAGAATACATAATGGGTGTTTCTTTGTGTTAGAACACCGTGTAATGTGTTTCTTCGTGTTAGAACACCGATCAAGGTGTTACTTCGCTGTAGCACAAGACATGAGTTGTTTATATGTGTTGGGGCACCGAAAATGATAATAAAGCAGTCATAAGGGCTCGATAAAACTCGACACACGTACCTGACAAGGCAGTGTTGCACGAAGTCCCTGGCCGCCCCGGAGAAGCAGTCTGGGAGCGAGGGAATGTCGACATCGTCACTGCCGATAGCGTATATTGCTGCGACGGGCTCCTTGTCACCCCTGGAGAGAAATGAACAGTACGGAAGATACTTCTCTCGTTAGTCGGGACTTTGTCTCTTTCCGCCCTACATTTGGAACATCATCGGTTTACGCTTAGGATTGATTTAAATCTCCACTTCGCTCCATTGTGTTCAGAGTTTTCTTATTTGTAATTCATAGTTCTTCGTGTTAGAACATTGGAACATAGAACGTGGTGATTCGTCGTGCTAGAACACGTGGTGGTGAAGTTCGTGCTGTAGTAGCAATACAGTCACTCATAAAGTAACTGGGTACACGTGCACCCGCTACTTACCACGGAGGAGCTCCGTTCAACATTTCAAACACGGTACAGCCGAGGCTCCTGCAACAACACCCACGACACATCGGTTATATGCTTAACAAATATGGAACGCTCAAACAGCAAACATATGGACGATTTACGTAACTTGGTCAGCTGCACATTTTTGTATTATGTAACTCAAGTTGCGGCTAATGTCTACAGTGCTTATATTCAGAAAAGGATTGTCATCCAAAACTACACATTCCCGATGACAAGTGGACACGTTTGTCATATATATGTCGGTGTTTTAACCATATTGACACTGCTGCTGGTGTTTTAAACATATTGACACTGCAATCAATAGATAATGACCGTGACAAAAATCTGCTTAAGGCCTTTGGCAGACGTGTAACATACAACTCGTTCAATAAATGAGAGCGATGGTGCATTAGATTGGACGTATGGAGTCATAGTCATAGTCAAGTCATTCAGCTGGTAAGACCATCAGTACAGTGGGGCAGTGGCCACTATATAGTGTGATCTCGCCTGATGTTATCTTAGTATGAATTTCATGAAAAATTTGACAGTTGCCAAATGTTGACATATTAAAGGGAAACAAAAGTCATGGTTTTCGGCCTATGCACCTATCAGAGTTACTAAGACATAACCATTTGTAACAACAATTAAGAATATCACGCAAGCGTTTTACTAGGAAACCCTGTTGAACGCACATCTAAATGTCATGGGCCACACCGTACCGGTAGATAAATCTACGTCACGAGTGTGGTATTATGGCAATAATTGCTCGCCAAATGAAAATATATTCGTATACACCTATTCATATGCTTGCCAATAGAATTTGGTCATGGTATTTACGTCCAAACTCAACTTATGTAATATATTTTGGACTTTGTTTACTAAACTATTCTTCTTTCTCGCAAAATAACACGTTTTTTGAGACTCTGCGTTGGATCTGTGCCTGTCGGTCAACTGGTTAACATTGTCAGTCCTCGGTCAACTGTCAACTGGTTAACATTGTCAGCCTTCAGTCAACTGTTAACTGGTTAACATTGTCAGCCCTCGGTCAACTGTTAACTGGTTAACATTGTCAGCCCTCGGTCAACTGTCAACTGGTTAACATTGTCAGCCCTCGGTCAACTGTCAACTGGTTAACATTGTCAGCCCTCGGTCAACTGTCAACTGGTTAACATTGTCAGCCCTCGGTCAACTGTTAACTGGTTAACATTGTAAGCCCTCGGTCAACTGTCAACTGGTTAACATTGTCAGCCCTCGGTCAACTGTTAACTGGTTAACATTGTCAGCCCTCGGTCAACTGTCAACTGGTTAACATTGTCAGCCCTCGGTCAACTGTCAACTGGTTAACATTGTAAGCCCTCGGTCAACTGTCAACTGGTTAACATTGTCAGCCCTCGGTCAACTGTCAACTGGTTAACATTGTCAGCCCTCGGTCAACTGTCAACTGGTTAACATTGTCAGCCCTCGGTCAACTGTCAACTGGTTAACATTGTCAGCCCTCGGTCAACTGTCAACTGGTTAACATTGTCAGCCCTCGGTCAACTGTTAACTGGTTAACATTGTAAGCCCTCGGTCAACTGTCAACTGGTTAACATTGTCAGCCCTCGGTCAACTGTTAACTGGTTAACATTGTCAGCCCTCGGTCAACTGTCAACTGGTTAACATTGTCAGCCCTCGGTCAACTGT
>OY759272.1:13000603-13138103 GCA_963662155.1 Lamellibrachia columna | reverse complement strand
CCTTGCATGATGAAGTAGAGGGACCGGACATAGATTCATGGTTTCAGAAAATCACGGACACCATCACACAAATTGCAATGAAGGTAGCAGGGAAAGAGACACACACCAAAGCAGAAAAACTTTCTGAAGAAACACTCAAAATGTTGAAAAAGAGAAGAGAGTTGAAAAAAGAAAAAGGAAATCAAAGGATATAATACGCAGAAACATGTAAAACCACCAGGGAACGGATGAAAGATGAAATCTGCCTGCCAATATAACACACACAAAAAAGATTGAACAGACCATCCAAGAACACTGAAGCCTCAAACGAGTTAAACGACAACTCTTACTTGGAAAATCACATATAATTACCTTGAAATCCAGGGACGGGAGTATCATAAATGGTAGAGATGAAATCATTAGCAGGGTAGAATAATTCTATCAAGATTTGTATTCCAGTAAAAAGAATCTACCAAAACCCGATATCAACATAGATAAGGATCATGTACCAGACATCACAAGAGACGAGGTCGAAAAGGCCCTGAAAGGTATGAAGAAAGGCAAAGCAACAGGAGACAATGAAGTCATAATAGAGTTCCTCGAAGAAGGGAAGGGTCATGCAAACAGCTTGCTGAACTCTTCACTCAGTGCATCAGATCAAACAGGATTCCAGGTAGCTGGAAAAATGCCGTCATCATACTGCTACACAAGAAAGGGGATATTAAGGATCTGAAAAATTACAGACCAATCAGCCTTCTCTCAAACTGTATAAGTTATTCACCAAAGTTCTAACAAATCGCATTACCAACATCCTAGATTTCAACCAACCTAGAGAACAGGTAGGATTCAAAAGCCGTTTTCAACAACTGACCACCTACATGTACTAAACCAGATCATCCAAAAACAATGAAGAATATAGGCAACCATTATGTCTGGGTTTCATTGAATATCAGAAAGCCTTTGACAGCGCTGAAATCCCAGCAGTTCTTGAAGCTCTAGTCAATCAGGGTGTACATTCATCCTACATCAATATCATCAACATGTTAAATGAGCTCAACAAAGAAAGTAACAATATTGGGTTAAGAATCAACATGGAAAAGACAAAGGCCATGTTCAACAGTTACGCTAAAGTCAAACAAATTAAATTCAAATTCAATTTAACGATGATATCATAGAAACAACCGACAGGTATATTATATATATATATATATATATATATATATATATATATATATATATATATATATATATATATATATATATATATATATATATATATATATATATATATATATATATATATATATATATATATATATATATATATATATATATGTATATATGTATATATGTATATATATATATATATATATATATATATATATATATATATATATATATATATATATATATATATATATATAATATACCTGTCGGTTGTTTCTATGATATCATCGTTAAATTGAATTTGAATTTAATTTGTTATATATATATATATATATATATATATATATATATATATATATATATATATATATATATATATATATATATATATATATATATATATATATATATATATATATATATATATATATATATATATATAATATACCTGTCGGTTGTTTCTATGATATCATCGTTAAATTGAATTTGAATTTAATTTGTTTGACTTTAGCGTAACTGTTGAACATTTAGAAGTTAAAAGGAGAACCCAAACTGGGTAGAGTGCCTTCGGAAAATTTAATGACATTATGAAGAGTAACATGCCAACATGCCTGAAATGTAGAGTCTTTGACCAATGAATATTACCATCTATGACATATAGTGCAGAGACTAGGGCAATGACAAAAAAAATTGAACAAAAACTTAGAAAAACACAAAGAACCATGGAAAGAAGTATGCTAGGAATTACCTAGAGAGATAGAAAAACTACCAAATGGATCAGAGAGCCAACTAAAATCTAGCATATCATAAAACAAGTTAAAATCAAGAAATGGATAAGGGCGGGACACCTTGCCAGACCTAAGGACAACAGGTAGACAAAGATAACAACAGAATGGAGACCAATGACAGGTTCTCGGAAGTCAGGGACGACAAAAAAACTAGATGGATAGATGAAATTGTAAAGTTTGCTGGCATGACATGGATAAGAGCGGCACGTATTCTTGTTTTTTTCAATTTTGATGATTTTCTTTGTATCATCTTCTGTGACGATTTTAAACCGGGAAGTTGCCTCCATGTTCGATGGTTGCTCCAACTCCAATCTCCTGTTCAGGAGACCATCAATGCCTCTGTCACTGGCATGCGACATGATAAACTGAAACGTTCAAAATCTATGGCTACGTGCGAGATGCGTTTCCTGCCGACTATAAACTCCCGCGACCTGTATTGACGTTCGTCGAAATTAACGCGTATGTATGCAAACGCGTGATGGCGTTTGACGTCACAACCGAACGTTCTTAGTGAACTCGGCTAATATGGATGAACTCGCCACAATACGGGTTGAACTATATATATATATATATATATATATATATATATATATATATATATATATATATATATATATATATACGTTACGTATAGGCATACCTATACGCATACAATCATGTCGAAAAGCCGTGCCTACCGGACGATGTTGCGGTGGTATACCATGTGGAGAAGCGACACTTCCCGTACGATGTTGTCATAGTCCTTCTGCGCCTCGGGGTCCTCACTCATGTGTACCTGCTTGACGGCGATCAGCTCGCCCGTCGCCGTTAGTCCCAGCCACACCTGGACATACAGCATAAATCCCGGCAACCATAAACAAAACATATATTATTTATGAAGCAAAGAAGGTAGAGATAGTTTTGCCATGTTCTCCTGAAATAATATTTCACGTGCCGCTTTGAAATGGACAGCACCTGAAAAAAGGAGAAGAGGCAGACCACTGGGTATCTGGAGAAGAGGCAGACCACTTGGCATCTGGAGAAGAGACAGACCACTGGGTATCTGGAGAAGAGGCAGACCACTTGGCATCTGGAGAAGAGACAGACCATTGGGCATCTGGAGAAGAGGCAGACCACTTGGCATCTGGAGAAGAGACAGACCATTGGGCATCTGGAGAAGAGACAGACCACTTGGCAACTGGAGAAGAGACAGACCATTGGGCATCTGGAGAAGAGGCAGACCACTTGGCATCTGGAGAAGAGACAGACCATTGGGCATCTGGAGAAGAGACAGACCACTTGGCATGTGGAGAAGAGACAGACCACTGGGCATCTGGAGAAGAGACATACCACTGGGCATCGGGAGAAGAGGCAGACCACTTGGCATCTGGAGAAGAGACAGACCACTGGGCATCTGGAGAAGAGACAGACCAATGGGCATCTGGAGAAGAGACAGACCACTTGGCATCTGGAGAAGAGACAGACCATTGGGCATCTGGAGAAGAGGCAGACCACTTGGCATCTGGAGAAGAGACAGACCATTGGGCATCTGGAGAAGAGACAGACCACTTGGCATCTGGAGAAGAGACAGACCACTGGGCATCTGGAGAAGAGACAGACCACTGGGCATCTGGAGAAGAGGCAGACCACTTGGCATCTGGAGAAGAGACAGACCACTGGGCATCTGGAGAAGAGACATACCACTGGGCATCTCGAGAAGAGACAGACCACTGGGCATCTGGAGAAGAGGCAGACCACTGGGCATCTGGAGAAGAGACATACCACTGGGCATCTGGAGAAGAGACAGACCACTGGGCATCTGGAGAAGAGACAGACCACTGGGCATCTGGAGAAGAGGCAGACCACTTGGCATCTGGAGAAGAGACAGACCACTGGGCATCTGGAGAAGAGACAGACCACTGGGCATCTGGAGAAAAGGCAGACCACTGGGCATCTGGAGAAGAGACATACCACTGGGCATCTGGAGAAGAGACAGACCACTTGGCATCTGGAGAAGAGACAGACCACTGGGCATCTGGAGAAGAGACATACCACTGGGCACCTGGAGAAGAGACAGACCACTGGGCACCTGGAGAAGAGACAGACCACTGGGCATCTCGAGAAGATGCAGACCACTGGGCATCTGGAGAAGAGACAGACCACTGGGCATCTGGAGAAGAGACATACCACTTGGCATCTGGAGAAGAGACAGACCACTGGGCATCTGGAGAAGAGACAGACCACTGGGCATCTGGAGAAGAGACATACCACTGGGCATCTGGAGAAGAGACAGACAACTGGGCATCTGGAGAAGAGACAGACCACTGGGCATCTCGAGAAGAGACAGACCACTGGGCATCTCGAGAAGAGACATACCACTGGTCACCTGGAGAAGAGACAGACCACTGGGCACCTGGAGAAGAGATAGACCACTGGGCATCTGGAGAAGAGACAGACCACTGGGCATCTGGAGAAGAGACATACCACTGGGCGTCTCGAGAAGAGACAGACCACTGGGCATCTCGAGAAGAGGCAGACCACTGGGCATCTGGAGAAGAGACAGACCACTGGGTATCTGGAGAAGAGGCAGACCACTTGGCATCTCGAGAAGAGACATACCACTGGGCTTCTCGAGAAGAGACATACCACTGGGCACCTGGAGAAGAGACAGACCACTGGGCACCTGGAGAAAAGACAGACCACTGGGCATCTGGAGAAGAGACAGACCACTGGGCATCTGGAGAAGAGGCAGACCACTTGGCATCTGGAGAAGAGACAGACCACTGGGCATCTGGAGAAGAGACAGACCACTGGGCGTCTCGAGAAGAGACAGACCACTGGGCATCTCGAGAAGAGGCAGACCACTGGGCATCTGGAGAAGAGATAGACCACTGGGTATCTGGAGAAGAGGCAGACCACTTGGCATCTGGAGAAGAGACAGACCACTGGGCATCTGGAGAAGAGACAGACCACTGGGCGTCTCGAGAAGAGACAGACCACTGGGCATCTGGAGAAGAGGCAGACCACTGGGCATCTGGAGAAGAGACAGACCACTGGGTATCTGGAGAAGAGGCAGACCACTTGGCATCTCGAGAAGAGACATACCACTGGGCTTCTCGAGAAGAGACATACCACTGGGCACCTGGAGAAGAGACAGACCACTGGGCACCTGGAGAAAAGACAGACCACTGGGCATCTGGAGAAGAGACAGACCACTGGGCATCTGGAGAAGAGGCAGACCACTTGGCATCTGGAGAAGAGACAGACCACTGGGCATCTGGAGAAGAGACAGACCACTGGGCGTCTCGAGAAGAGACAGACCACTGGGCATCTCGAGAAGAGGCAGACCACTGGGCATCTGGTGAAGAGATAGACCACTGGGCAACTGGAGAAGGGACAGACCACTGGGCATCTGGAGAAGAGGCAGACCACTTGGCATCTGGAGAAGAGACAGACCACTGGGCATCTGGAGAAGAGACAGACCACTGGGCATCTCGAGAAGAGACAGCCCACTGGGCATCTGGAGAAGAGGCAGACCACTGGGCATCTGGAGAAGAGACAGACCACTGGGCATCAGGAGAAGAGACAGTCCACTGGGCATCTGGAGAAGACACAGACCACTGGGCATCTGGAGAAGAGGCAGACCACTTGGCTTCTGGAGAAGAGACAGACCACTGGGCATCTGGAGAAGAGACAGACCACTGGGCATCTGGAGAAGAGGCAGACCACTGGGCATCTGGAGAAGAGACATACCACTGGGCATCTGGAGAAGAGACAGACCACTTGGCATCTGGAGAAGAGACAGACCACTGGGCATCTCGAGAAGAGACATACCACTGGGCACCTGGAGAAGAGACAGACCACTGGGCACCTGGAGAAGAGACAGACCACTGGGCATCTCGAGAAGAGACAGACCACTGGGCATCTGGAGAAGAGACAGACCACTGGGCATCTGGAGAAGAGACATACCACTGGGCATCTGGAGAAGAGACAGACCACTGGGCATCTGGAGAAGAGACATACCACTTGGCATCTGGAGAAGAGACAGACCACTGGGCATCTGGAGAAGAGACAGACCACTGGGCATCTCGAGAAGAGACATAACACTGGGCATCTGGAGAAGAGACAGACCACTGGGCATCTGGAGAAGAGACATACCACTTGGCATCTGGAGAAGAGACAGACCACTGGGCATCTGGAGAAGAGACAGACCACTGGGCATCTCGAGAAGAGACATACCACTGGGCACCTGGAGAAGAGACAGACCACTGGGCACCTGGAGAAGAGACAGACCACTGGGCATCTGGAGAAGAGACAGACCACTGGGCATCTGGAGAAGAGACAGACCACTGGGCATCTGGAGAAGAGACATACCACTTGGCATCTGGAGAAGATACATACCACTGGGCATCTGGAGAAGAGACAGACCACTGGGCATCTGGAGAAGAGACATACCACTTGGCATCTGGAGAAGAGACAGACCACTGGGCACCTGGAGAAGAGACAGACCACTGGGCATCTGGAGAAGAGACAGACCTCTTGGCATCTGGAGAAGAGACAGACCACTGGGCATCTGGAGAAGAGGCAGACCACTGGGCATCTGGAGAAGAGACATACCACTGGGCATCTGGAGAAGAGACAGACCACTTGGCATCTGGAGAAGAGACAGACCACTGGGCATCTCGAGAAGAGACATACCACTGGGCACCTGGAGAAGAGACAGACCACTGGGCACCTGGATAAGAGACAGACCACTGGGCATCTCGAGAAGAGACAGACCACTGGGCATCTGGAGAAGAGACAGACCACTGGGCATCTGGAGAAGAGACATACCACTGGGCATCTGGAGAAGAGACAGACCACTGGGCATCTGGAGAAGAGACATACCACTTGGCATCTGGAGAAGAGACAGACCACTGGGCTTCTGGAGAAGAGACAGACCACTGGGCATCTCGAGAAGAGACATAACACTGGGCATCTGGAGAAGAGACAGACCACTGGGCATCTGGAGAAGAGACATACCACTTGGCATCTGGAGAAGAGACAGACCACTGGGCATCTGGAGAAGAGACAGACCACTGGGCATCTCGAGAAGAGACATACCACTGGGCACCTGGAGAAGAGACAGACCACTGGGCACCTGGAGAAGAGACAGACCACTGGGCATCTGGAGAAGAGACAGACCACTGGGCATCTGGAGAAGAGACAGACCACTGGGCATCTGGAGAAGAGACATACCACTTGGCATCTGGAGAAGATACATACCACTGGGCATCTGGAGAAGAGACAGACCACTGGGCATCTGGAGAAGAGACATACCACTTGGCATCTGGAGAAGAGACAGACCACTGGGCATCTGGAGAAGAGACAGACCACTGGGCATCTGGAGAAGAGACAGACCACTTGGCATCTGGAGAAGAGACAGACCACTGGGCATCTGGAGAAGAGACAGACCACTGGGCATCTGGAGAAGAGACATACCACTGGGCATCTGGAGAAGAGACAGACCACTGGGCATCTGGAGAAGAGACAGACCACTGGGCATCTCGAGAAGAGACAGACCACTGGGCATCTCGAGAAGAGACATACCACTGGTCACCTTGAGAAGAGACAGACCACTGGGCACCTGGAGAAGAGACAGACCACTGGGCATCTGGAGAAGAGACAGACCACTGGGCATCTGGAGAAGAGACATACCACTTGGCATCTAGAGAAGAGACATACCACTGGGCATCTGGAGAAGAGACAGACCACTGGGTATCTGGAGAAGAGGCAGACCACTTGGCATCTCGAGAAGAGACATACCACTGGGCATCTGGAGAAGAGACAGACCACTGGGCTTCTCGAGAAGAGACAGACCACTGGGCATCTCGAGAAGAGGCAGACCACTGGGCATCTCGAGAAGAGGCAGACCACTGGGCATCTCGAGAAGAGACAGACCACTGGGCATCTGGAGAAGAGACAGTCCACTGGGCATCTGGAGAAGACACAGACCACTGGGCATCTGGAGAAGAGGCAGACCACTTGGCTTCTGGAGAAGAGACAGACCACTGGGCATCTGGAGAAGAGACAGACCACTGGGCATCTGGAGAAGAGGCAGACCACTGGGCATCTGGAGAAGAGACATACCACTGGGCATCTGGAGAAGAGACAGACCACTTGGCATCTGGAGAAGAGACAGACCACTGGGCATCTCGAGAAGAGACATACCACTGGGCACCTGGAGAAGAGACAGACCACTGGGCACCTGGAGAAGAGACAGACCACTGGGCATCTCGAGAAGAGACAGACCACTGGGCATCTGGAGAAGAGACAGACCACTGGGCATCTGGAGAAGAGACATACCACTGGGCATCTGGAGAAGAGACATACCACTGGGCATCTGGAGAAGAGACAGACCACTGGGCATCTGGAGAAGAGACATACCACTTGGCATCTGGAGAAGATACATACCACTGGGCATCTGGAGAAGAGACAGACCACTGGGCATCTGGAGAAGAGACATACCACTTGGCATCTGGAGAAGAGACAGACCACTGGGCATCTGGAGAAGAGACAGACCACTGGGCATCTGGAGAAGAGACAGACCACTTGGCATCTGGAGAAGAGACAGACCACTGGGCATCTGGAGAAGAGACAGACCACTGGGCATCTGGAGAAAAGACATACCACTGGGCATCTGGAGAAGAGACAGACCAATGGGCATCTCGAGAAGAGACATACCACTGGGCACCTGGAGAAGAGACAGACCACTGGGCACCTGGAGAAGAGACAGACCACTGGGCATCTGGAGAAGAGACAGACCACTGGGCATCTGGAGAAGAGACAGACCACTGGGCATCTGGAGAAGAGACATACCACTTGGCATCTGGAGAAGATACATACCACTGGGCATCTGGAGAAGAGACAGACCACTGGGCATCTGGAGAAGAGACATACCACTTGGCATCTGGAGAAGAGACAGACCACTGGGCATCTGGAGAAGAGACAGACCACTGGGCATCTGGAGAAGAGACAGACCACTTGGCATCTGGAGAAGAGACAGACCACTGGGCATCTGGAGAAGAGACAGACCACTGGGCATCTGGAGAAGAGACATACCACTGGGCATCTGGAGAAGAGACAGACCACTGGGCATCTGGAGAAGAGACAGACCACTGGGCATCTCGAGAAGAGACAGACCACTGGGCATCTCGAGAAGAGACATACCACTGGTCACCTTGAGAAGAGACAGACCACTGGGCACCTGGAGAAGAGACAGACCACTGGGCATCTGGAGAAGAGACAGACCACTGGGCATCTGGAGAAGAGACAGACCACTGGGAATCTGGAGAAGAGACATACCACTTGGCATCTAGAGAAGAGACATACCACTGGGCATCTGGAGAAGAGACAGACCACTGGGTATCTGGAGAAGAGGCAGACCACTTGGCATCTCGAGAAGAGACATACCACTGGGCATCTGGAGAAGAGACAGACCACTGGGCATCTCGAGAAGAGACAGACCACTGGGCATCTCGAGAAGAGGCAGACCACTGGGCATCTCGAGAAGAGGCAGACCACTGGGCATCTCGAGAAGAGACAGACCACTGGGCATCTGGAGAAGAGACAGTCCACTGGGCATCTGGAGAAGACACAGACCACTGGGCATCTGGAGAAGAGGCAGACCACTTGGCTTCTGGAGAAGAGACAGACCACTGGGCATCTGGAGAAGAGACAGACCACTGGGCATCTGGAGAAGAGGCAGACCACTGGGCATCTGGAGAAGAGACATACCACTGGGCATCTGGAGAAGAGACAGACCACTTGGCATCTGGAGAAGAGACAGACCACTGGGCATCTCGAGAAGAGACATACCACTGGGCACCTGGAGAAGAGACAGACCACTGGGCACCTGGAGAAGAGACAGACCACTGGGCATCTCGAGAAGAGACAGACCACTGGGCATCTGGAGAAGAGACAGACCACTGGGCATCTGGAGAAGAGACATACCACTGGGCATCTGGAGAAGAGACATACCACTGGGCATCTGGAGAAGAGACAGACCACTGGGCATCTGGAGAAGAGACATACCACTTGGCATCTGGAGAAGATACATACCACTGGGCATCTGGAGAAGAGACAGACCACTGGGCATCTGGAGAAGAGACATACCACTTGGCATCTGGAGAAGAGACAGACCACTGGGCATCTGGAGAAGAGACAGACCACTGGGCATCTGGAGAAGAGACAGACCACTTGGCATCTGGAGAAGAGACAGACCACTGGGCATCTGGAGAAGAGACAGACCACTGGGCATCTGGAGAAAAGACATACCACTGGGCATCTGGAGAAGAGACAGACCACTGGGCATCTGGAGAAGAGACAGACCACTGGGCATCTCGAGAAGAGACAGACCACTGGGCATCTCGAGAAGAGACATACCACTGGTCACCTGGAGAAGAGACAGACCACTGGGCACCTGGAGAAGAGACAGACCACTGGGCATCTGGAGAAGAGACAGACCACTGGGCATCTGGAGAAGAGACAGACCACTGGGAATCTGGAGAAGAGACATACCACTTGGCATCTAGAGAAGAGACATACCACTGGGCATCTGGAGAAGAGACAGACCACTGGGTATCTGGAGAAGAGGCAGACCACTTGGCATCTCGAGAAGAGACATACCACTGGGCTTCTCGAGAAGAGACATACCACTGGGCACCTGGAGAAGAGACAGACCACTGGGCACCTGGAGAAAAGACAGACCACTGGGCATCTGGAGAAGAGACAGACCACTGGGCATCTGGAGAAGAGGCAGACCACTTGGCATCTGGAGAAGAGACAGACCACTGGGCATCTGGAGAAGAGACAGACCACTGGGCATCTCGAGAAGAGACAGACCACTGGGCATCTCGAGAAGAGGCAGACCACTGGGCATCTGGAGAAGAGGCAGACCACTGGGCATCTCGAGAAGAGACAGACCACTGGGCATCTGGAGAAGAGACAGTCCACTGGGCATCTGGAGAAGACACAGACCACTGGGCATCTGGAGAAGAGGCAGACCACTTGGCTTCTGGAGAAGAGACAGACCACTGGGCATCTGGAGAAGAGACAGACCACTGGGCATCTGGAGAAGAGGCAGACCACTGGGCATCTGGAGAAGAGACATACCACTGGGCATCTGGAGAAGAGACAGACCACTTGGCATCTGGAGAAGAGACAGACCACTGGGCATCTCGAGAAGAGACATACCACTGGGCACCTGGAGAAGAGACAGACCACTGGGCACCTGGAGAAGAGACAGACCACTGGGCATCTCGAGAAGAGACAGACCACTGGGCATCTGGAGAAGAGTCAGACCACTGGGCATCTGGAGAAGAGACATACCACTGGGCATCTGGAGAAGAGACAGACCACTGGGCATCTGGAGAAGAGACATACCACTTGGCATCTGGAGAAGAGACAGACCACTGGGCATCTGGAGAAGAGACAGACCACTGGGCATCTCGAGAAGAGACATAACACTGGGCATCTGGAGAAGAGACAGACCACTGGGCATCTGGAGAAGAGACATACCACTTGGCATCTGGAGAAGAGACAGACCACTGGGCATCTGGAGAAGAGACAGACCACTGGGCATCTCGAGAAGAGACATACCACTGGGCACCTGGAGAAGAGACAGACCACTGGGCACCTGGAGAAGAGACAGACCACTGGGCATCTGGAGAAGAGACAGACCACTGGGCATCTGGAGAAGAGACAGACCACTGGGCATCTGGAGAAGAGACATACCACTTGGCATCTGGAGAAGATACATACCACTGGGCATCTGGAGAAGAGACAGACCACTGGGCATCTGGAGAATAGACATACCACTTGGCATCTGGAGAAGAGACAGACCACTGGGCATCTGGAGAAGAGACAGACCACTGGGCATCTGGAGAAGAGACAGACCACTGGGCTTCTCGAGAAGAGACATACCACTGGGCATCTGGAGAAGAGACAGACCACTGGGCACCTGGAGAAGAGGCAGACAACTGGGCATCTGGAGAAGAGACATACCACTGGGCATCTGGAGAAGAGACAGACCACCGGGCATTTATTATTTATATTATTTATTGACGCACGACCAACACTTTTTTCTTATTTGTATTGGTGTTTCGGCCACAGCCTGTGAACATCTTCAAGTTGACAGCAAGATGGAGGTGCGGCGACCAGACTGTCAAACATATACTGGCAGGCAGTTTTGTTCATCGTCACGGGTCATCACGGTTCATCTCCTGAAGTGTATGACAGTATGTTGACCGCTACTACATCTGGTGGTCAGATGTTCACACAATGCGGGCGAAACGAAATGTTAATGAAAGTAAGAAAATTGTTTTTATCGTAACAAGGCGTCTGGTCATTTATTACTGAGGGCGAATAATTCGTAAATTGGGATAATGTTTGTATCTGGGAAATATCGACAATTCAACTCGGATGTTACCCATCACCAAGCCAGTATATGTAGTTGTGGTTGTTGTTAGTCAATAAACCAAACAATATTGTGTGGATATATGGCCTCCTGCAATTGAGAACAACATAATACATACCAAGTAAGCTAGTAAGCATAATCAGACATACACGATACCCTGTTAGATTAATATTAAATCCCTCATTCTTCTCATAGATGCATTGACGCCAGACTAGAGGATACCTTATTAAGACTTGTTGAAATGTGATCTGTTGGCCAATATAAAAACAAGAATTGCCAGGTGTAGAGTGTATTCATCATGAAATGTTATGCCGCATCACAGCTCAAATGTGTCTTCTACATAAAAGAAGACGTGTCTGATTGCTTCTAGTTTGTGAATATAAAGCTGCGTTTTTACCACATTTTGTAACACAACATGGGCAGTAAAAACTGATAGATGTTTACTCTTATTTGACGAGTTCGGCAAATCCCCAGAATCCAGGAGCATATCCTAGATCTGATTCCAAAAACTGGTGTGTGCGACAAACAGTGGTGCCACATCCCGGATAATCGAGGCTATAGAAAGACCGACCCACCGTGCCGAAGGCGCCTCGACCAAGTCGGTTCCCCTTCTTCCACTGTATGATGTCTGGATGCACGTTTTGACACTTTTGTCCGTGCACTCGCAGGTAACTCAGACGACTGCACACGTACGGCTGCAAAACAGAAAGAGTGTCACCATGGGTTGCAACGTCACCAACGGTAACATCCAGTTACAAACCTGTCAAAGTCGAATGTCTCTGCAACAAATGTCATAATTTAACCTAACATCCTTCACGTTTTTCACGTCTTACCCTTCTTAGCAGTTGGTATGTGTGGAAGTTGGCATTTCTATGCAGCACTCCAATATTCAACTACATATATTCTTTCAAATTTAACCAGTGGTGGTTCGCAATGTTATTATTGTATATAGGGACCTATTTAGTCGTTGGAGTTATTTTTAATTTCATATTTTAGCAGAGGTGGCAATTTGGGTGCTATATAAAACATCAGCATTACAGACATGTAACCTATGTGTAAAAGGTTGTGTACCGTGTTGATAGCTTCAACACGGTATAAAATTCCTTCATCATCGGATCATGACAAACGCGAATGTAATCTCAGGTATTTAACAAGATTTTTAAATATTATACCTGGGTATGACGGGAACGCTCTCTATATCTGATGATGACGCCGTTACCATCGATTTTATTTGAAGACGAATTTACATCGGTTCCCGTCTCGTTACTTTGCTCAGAAGTGCTCTTCTCTGCGTTTCGGTCAACGTCGGAAGAGTCCGAAAGCGAGTCTCTATCACGTTCGCCCGTAACTGTGTCTGTGTTATGTTCAGAAATGCTTGCAACAACGTTTCGGTCATGTTCGGAAGCGCCCGTAACCGCATCTCCACTACGCTCGGAAGCGCTCGTGACTGTTATGGCCTCTCGGTTATGTTCGGAAACGCTCGTATCCGAGTCTCGGACATGTTCGGAGGCACCCGTATCTGGATTTCGGCTATGCTCGGAGGCGCCAGTATTTGAGTCTCGGCCGTGTTCGGTGACGCCCGTTTCCGAGTCTCGGCCATGTTCGGTAGTATTCGTGTCGGTGTATTCAATATCGACGGATGCATTAGATATGGTGTCGCATCGACACAGCTCGAACTTTCCATTGCGTACCAGTTTGTGGTTACTAGTAGTCGTGCTGGCCGGATCGGCGAAATGCTGCGGGAACACAATGCATGCATGTGAATGATCTATATGGAATCTCTCTCTCTTCCTCTCTCCCTCTCTCCCCCCTCTCTCTCTCTCTCCTCTCTCTCTCTCTCTCTCTCCCCCTCTCTCTCTCTCTCTCTCTTCCTCTCTCCCTCCCCCCCTCTCTCTCTCTCTCTCTCTCTCTCTCTCTCTCCTCTCTCTCTCCTCTCTCTCTCTCTCTCTCTCTCTCTCTCTCTCTCTCTCTCTCTCCTCTCTCTCTCTCCCTCTCTCCTCTCTCTCTCTCTCTCTCACTCGCACATGCGCACACACACTCTCTCTCTGTCATACACACACATGCACGCACGCACACACGCACGCACGCACGCACGCACGCACACACACACACAAACACAAACACACATACACTCGCACGCACGCACGCACAAATAAACACACACGCATGCACGCAAGCAAGCACGCACGCACGCAAGCACTCTATCCCTCGCCCATTGCTGCGTGCGTGTGCCACTGTGTGTTGATACAGAGCAGGAAGAACGGCGCTTTCAAAAAAATAGTGCCCTTTAAATGCGACCTGCTTCATAGATCAAGCAGTTTAACCCGCGGTATCGTTTATATTCATGTTACAGTACGGTTAGATATAGACAAACTAATTACCGCATAAGCTTAATTTATAGGGTGACAGCACAGCTGCACAGACGGCACAGCACGCGTCGAACTATGTCATCGAGCCCGTCTAACTCAATATATGGACCACGGGAATGTTTTGGTTTGCCTAATGGGAGGAGACGGTGAGTAACATTTATATGTAGTTGCACTGCAAATGTTGAATTCGCACCTCGTCCTTGTTAGGTGAACATTTGTAGTTGCCCGGATGTCCGTTTACATTTCCTTGTGATTGCACGTTGTACTGATGAGGATAGAAGAGCGAGCGGCCAAATCTACCTCCCATGAGGCCTCCGGGAAGGCGACGGCACCGCAGCAGCGGACGACACCTCGACACCCGGGATAGTCTACGCACCCTGCAAAACACCCTGATGCATTCAGTGCGTGCACATGTATGTCACTGTGCATGTGTATACGTGAGTGATACTTCGTTCAAGGCGGGCGGGCGGGCGGGCGGGCGGGCGGGCGGGCGGGCGGGCGGGCGGGCGGGCGGGCGGGCGGGCGGGCGGGCGGGCGGGCGGGCGGGCGGGCGGGCGGGCGGGCGGGCGGGCGGGGCGGGCGGGCGGGCGGGGCGGGAGGGCGGGAGGGCGGGAGGGCGGGAGGGCGGGAGGGCGGGAGGGCGGGAGGGTGGGAGGGCGGACGATGTAATTTTTCATTTATAAACAAGAGTGACAATTACTATTTAAATGTTCTGGTAAAGAGACATTTCTTACCCAAAATGTGAAGTAGTGTCTTTTACTAGTTGACTCGCTGAGTCTCTGGAAAACATTCGCCCACTTTATTGACACACTAAATTTTACAATGAAATTCCACTCAAGCATAGTTGCTAGGATGATGTATATTCTCTAACCGTATATATCAATCAACACTGCCAAATAAGATTTAAAAATCATGGAAACATGCAATTGTTGTTAATAAAATAGCATTTGAAAATATCATACTTGACAACCCCGTAAATACACAGTCAAATTTGATAGACTCATATGGACTACTAAAATGCAAAAAGGGATGTTGGTATGATCGGTGATTATGTGTATATTGATTATGGTTTGAAATCGTATTTCAAGGTATGTTGCTAGCGACTGGTCGATTGTAAGCAAATATGATTCCCCGAGACCCAGTCTACAAAAAAATATAATTATGTGTACAAAAATGGTTATGTCGCTTAGCTGCAAGTAATCTAGATGTAGTTTTCCCACTCTCGTGAACAAGTGGTGATATTGCTATGACATTTAGTACATTTTCTTGGATAAACGTGGAATTGAACTTTGTCCCAGTTACTGTACCGACCAATGGGACGTGTTGTAATGAATGTTCGCTGTTAGATGTGCGGGCAAATTTTGCTCGGCAAATATAGCTCGCTGCGATGTTTCGAATCACAAACGCATGGAATAGACATTGCTTTCAAATTGGCGGTTATATGATGATGGGCCCAGCAGTTGGCTGCCGTTTCCCACTCACCGTGTGGCGCCACTGTTCTGGTGACAGCGTCCGCTGTAATATTTAACAAGATTTTACAAGATTGTCATCCAAAGCGAAACACCCAGATGGTAAGTGGATAAGTAAGCCAATTTTTCATCTTTGTATAACCCGCCCTTCTGATATATTTGCCTTTAAAAAAACATATTCATGGTGCCAAATTAGATGTTCTCCTTTGTATTTGCTCTAGCGCGAATATATATATATATATATATATATATATATATATATATATATATATATATATATATATATATATATATATATATATATATATATATATATATATATATATATATATATATATATATATATATATATATATATATATATGTATCAGTTTTACAATATGATTTCCAAGCGTGTATACAGTAGTCAAAATGATGCCTAGCTATTGCTTTATACAAAGGCATAATTATCTGTTTTTCCTTATGTTCCATTTTCTCTTAATCAACACAAGCATTTGAATACTCCTTGAAGCTGCACTTTCATATAAGCACTTACTGTTACTCCTAAGTAGTTTATTTTATTGTAGTACCTGCTACCTACAGCACTATCTCCCAGTTTATGTGTTACGTCCAAGTTCCCGTGTTCTGTTTGCAGGATTTACATTTCCCAAAACTGAATAACATCTACCATTTTTCATACCATTTCACTAATATAAAGCTAAAATAACTAATATACAAAATTTAATAACTCAAAAATTCTTCCCATTCTGTCATTCCTAAACATTACGTATCATCTCAGTCCCAAATCAGCATCTGATAGGTCTTTATTGGCGCATAATTCGGTTATACCTATTTTGTGAGGGTCAACAGCTTCTACTATAATGTTTAAGTCACTTTTCTTACTTACTATGCTCCTTGCATTTAAACACACGCATTTAAATCCAGCAGCAGAAATGTTATCCGGGCATTTTGTTTCTGATCTGTGTGTTCTACTGGTATGTTGTCCTGTTTGAGGCACCTACTCCGAGAAACCCCTGTCGCTTCTAGTTTAAATAATGTACGCTATCAACTTTCAACTGAGTCTATCTGCAAAAAAACTGCTGCCCACAATCCGCTGTAGATGGAGCCCATACCTCATAAACATGTCTTCCCTCACAACCTCATAAACATGTCTTCCCTCATAACAAAGCAAACCCATATATCTACATATCCGACTCTCTCCTCCCCACATAGTTGCTGAACTCGTGCGTTGATCGTCATCCTCCTGCAATTTTTATATCCCTTATCAATGCTTCTTATTACTGGTAATATCCTTGACATAAATAATCATCTGCTCAACCAGTGCCTTCTTTAACGTACTGGCTGATTGTATTTCTGAACTGTGGCGGTTGTACCCTATAATGTTTACCAGAATGGACACTCCTTTGCCAGAATCCGGATTTTCTCCACTTTCTCTTTCTCTTGTTGATGCTTGGTTCGCCGCATTAGCTTAATCGAATAGTTGAGTTATTTGAGGGTGCGCCAACTAAAGAGTATGATAACGACGACTAATATATGTGGTGCCATCTACCGATTCAATCGTAGCGCATAGAAAAGAACGGGCATTTGAATGTGTTATCATGTCATTGTCATATATGTCATATATGTCATTGTCATATATGTCATATATGTCATTGTCATATATGCACATACATTAACAACACTGTGATATGAATGACTATCACAGTACTAATCTTAAACATCGACACCTAGAGCAAAACAGTTTTCCAAATATATATATATCAATATAATGATATATATATATATATATATATATATATATATATATATATATATATATATATAATATCATGATATTATATATAATATATATACTCGTTTCGTTTTCATATATGCACTAATACCAGATTAACCATTATATATATATATATATATATATATATATATATATATATATATATATATATATATATATATATATAATATATATATATATATATATATATATATATATATATATATATATATATATAATGGTTAATCTGGCATTAGTGCATATATGAAAACGAAACGAGTCATAATTTGTTTATGCAAATATATATCATACATGACTATTATTTGTATCGTTACAACAGCATTGTTAAGGAACTTCTTCGACGCAACCTTTGCGAACGCATGCCACGCCTAGATGCGTACTGGTTGGGCAACGTTTTGCGGTGTTACGGATTACAGGCATGCGTTCGCAAAGGTTGCATCGAATAAGTTCCTTAAAAATGCTGTTGTAACGCTACAAATAATAGTCATGTATAATATATATATATATATATATATATATATATATATATATATATATATATATATATATATATATATATATATATATATAAATATATATATATATAAATATATATATATATATAAATATATATATATATATATATTTGTATAAACAAATTATAACTCATTTTCATATATGCACTAGTGCCAGATTAACCATGGTACAATAGTACCTGGTAGACTCGTGCCAACCCCCCCTCAAAGGACCCCCACAAAATCAATCATAATCCATGTGATTAGTCGTGAATGTGACACCGCCTCAGAGTGACGTATGTTGAACAGGGCGAAAAGAACGTCAGGAAATACGGACGTGAAGTGTTTGTGGGTGTGTTTTGCTAGATGTGAATGCGTTGTCTGGCCCACGTGTTGGCAAACCCCCAACACACACATACACACACGTACGTACGCACGCACACACGCAAACACGCGCTCGCCTGATAATAAAGGTAATAGGATAAGGGATTTCGAGATTGAATAGTCGCTCGACAGCCCCTGGGACCGATAACAAAGCACGCAGATAACAAAGCACGTAGATAACAAAGCACGCAGGTAAAGTAAGTAAGCCGTTGTTGAACAAACAAAGACGCATTGTTTGCAAGAATGCAAACAACGCGACGTCTGTTTTTCTGATGTTCCTGCGAGTTACCGTTCATTGTATACACGCGGTCTGTGTACATCCCTGCGACTGGGTTCAGTAACGGGGCCTGTTCCAATCTATGCACGCTACCGCCTCACTGCCGGCAGTGAGTGGCGGAACACATGTAATATCCCTCGCTTTCATCCATTCAAAAACTAGCATTAACCGGTTTAGTGAGTAAGGTACAACATTGCTATCGTACCCATTGTCTGTTCCAAACCTCACGCCACGCACCAGATCGAGAACCCGCTCTGGCCGCTGCCCTCTGCCGCCACAGAGGAGGGACGGAGAACCCGCTCTGGCCGCTGCCCTCTGCCGCCACAGAGGAGGGACGGAGAACCCGCTCTGGCCGCTGCCCTCTGCCGCCACAGAGGAGGGACGGAGAACCCGCTCTGGCCGCTGCCCTCTGCCGCAACAGAGGAGGGGCGGAACAGATATAGAGACCACCACTGTGGGACTCAGTTCGCAACAGGTTACACATTTACCCCCTGTGTGGGATATCCTTACTTCCCCTGGCATGGACACCAGGTCTCAAGTCTCAAGTAGTTGAGACTCCAAACAGCCCAATCTTGAGCTAACGCAGGAGTTTAGAAGAGACCCACAGGTTTATTTGTCTCGTACGAAAGACACAGGCCATGTGAGGTGAACGAAATTGCGCAAGCTTCCACACGTCAGCGGGTGGACTCCAGCCCCGGTGCTTGAGGGTTCGACACTCTAACCGCCCCAAGGCTAAAGTGCTCCACCCCGCCCTTCATGCGAGAACGAGTGAGGTCTTAGACGATACATGCCGTAAGTGAAACAAGTATTTTTAGAAACGGCGAGTCTGTTTTCTTTCAGTCGGGTTTACGGTGTTTTAATGATGCGAAATACAGCATATTCTCGAACCAAAGAAAAATGCCATGACAACAAGCCCGTTCGAAACTTCTGCGTCTGCAACAAGAGTCAACATACGGCACAAACACCTGGCTTCGTTAAATGGTCGGACCAACCTTGGAATTACAGTATCTGAGTCGTTACCACAGGGTGTGAATCAGTACTGGACAAGCCAGAAGACCTTGTACCCACGACGAACAGGGAAGGGCAGGTCACGCGAAAACACGCGAACGCGGGGTACACCAACAGCCAACAACCAACAACCAGCTCACTGCAGTGAAGCGGGCGTGGACCACTGGCCGGCATTTCATTGCACGGCAGAAACAGTTGCATTAACTGCATGACACATAGGGTTTTACTAACGGGTGTTCTATTTATGTCTATGGGCGAGATTCGGACTACTAGTCGTCGCCGTCTGCGGGGAAATGTGCTCCCCGACAGATGTCGCGGCAGCATTCAACACAGCAATCGCATGTACGCAGTTTTGGAATGACACGATATGGTGATGAGCATATTCGACGGCCGAGGCAAGTATGCAATAGTACATGCTTAATTTCACTTCGCTTGACAACATAGTAGCGCGATACCTGTCAAAACAAACACGTAGTCAAAATGAAAAAAGGTATTTACCGCGGTCACGTTGTTGCCTGTAATGCTCATGTTTCAGATTGTCTTCAAATAAACCATCGACGTTTTGTGACACCAGAAAGGAGCCAGGTGTCTGTGTGTGACATATTGTACACAGAGACGGTCTAGACTGATCAGGCCATGCCGTGCCCCTGCATGCGCGCCTCCACTGTGCGCGAGCACAGGCCTAATAATGACAATTGTGTAGAGGCAAACCCAACTCGGTTTGCATTTCATCAGAGCTATAATTAGAGTACTGACTGAATGAGAACTAAGTGAACAGACTCAGTCGTCGCATTGTTCGTCTGAACAACGGCGAGACAAAATGCATTCTCAGAAATAGGGAAGGCATAGTCTGCTATTTAAGGCAGGGTGTACACAGTCGCCGGGGTGTACACAGTTGCCGGGGTGTACACAGTTGCCAGGGTGTACACAGTCGCAGGGGTGTACACAGTTGCCGGGGTGTACACAGTTGCCGGGGTGTACACAGTCGCAGGGGTGTACACAGTCGCAGGGGTGTCCACAGTCGCAGGGGTGTACACAGTTGCCGGGGTGTACACAGTTGCCGGGGTGTACACAGTCGCAGGGGTGTACACAGTCGCAGGGGTGTACACAGTTGCCGGGGTGTACACAGTCGCAGGGGTGTACACAGTCGCAGGGGTGTACACAGTTGCCGGGGTGTACACAGTTGCCGGGGTGTACACAGTCGCAGGGGTGTACACAGTCGCAGGGGTGTACACAGTCGCCGGGGTGTACACAGTCGCAGGGGTGTACACAATCGCAGGGGTGTACACAGTCGCAGGGGTGTACACAGTTGCCGGGGTGTACACAGTTGCCGGGGTGTACACAGTCGCAGGGGTGTACACAGTCGCAGGGGTGTACACAGTCGCCGGGGTGTACACAGTCGCAGGGGTGTACACAGTCGCAGGGGTGTACACAGTCGCAGGGGTGTACACAGTTGCCGGGGTGTACACAGTTGCCGGGGTGTACACAGTCGCAGGGGTGTACACAGTCGCAGGGGTGTACACAGTCGCCGGGGTGTACACAGTCGCAGGGGTGTACACAGTAGCTGGGGTGTACACAGTCGCAGGGGTGTACACAGTCGCAGGGGTGTAGACAGTCGCCAGGGTGTACAGAGTCGCAGGGGTGTACACAGTCGCAGGGGTGTATACAGTCACAGGGGTTTACACAGTCGCCGGGGTGTACACAGACGCCGGGGTGTACACAGACGCCGGGGTGTACACAGACGCCGGGGTGTACACAAACGCCGGGGTGTACACAGACGCCGGGGTGTACACAGATGCCGGGGTGTATACAGACGCCGGGGTATACACAGTCGCAGGGGTGTACACAGTCGCCGGGGTGTACAAAGTTGAGGGGTGTACACAGTCGCTGGGGTATACACAGTCTGTGCCTTCAGCATCTACTGCTGAAGGCACATACTACTACTGAATCCATGGTATCATACTGGATGCATAGACTAATGGCATGGTCTACATACGTACCTACGTACACAATACGTACCTACGTACACAATACGTACATACGTACACATGCAATACGTACATACATACATACACAATACGCATATATATATGCATGTATGCATGCATGCATGCATGCATGCATGCATGTATGCATGCATGCATGCATACGTACGTACGTACGTACGTACATACATACATACATACATACATACATACATACATACATACAGACATACATACATACATACATACATGCGTAGTCATACCAAAGTACGTACGTTCACACACGCACGCACGCATGCACACACCCACATACACTCGTGTACTTGCGTGCGTATATATTAAGACATGTGTCAACAAATAGTGTCAGTGAGACCCCGCCGAAGATAATCGCGTGCGATATCCAACGTCGCAAGAAGCGTAAACACGCGATGGACGAGGCTGAACGAGGCGTCGGATAATGTTTTCAACGGTGTCTTGACTTAACCCCTACGAGCGTTTGCCATGCTTCGTATCGTATACATACAATACACATGCAGCTACGTTTACAAGGTATAGTAATACATAATCTTGTAACATTTTAAGAATCGTCTCTATATTTCGTGTTAATTTCCCCTATTCTCACCGGTTATACTTAATAAGACATTTTAACACTCGTGTTGTAAACAATGTTTTCCACGAGAGCTGGCGTTGTCATTCCGACCTATAGCGCCACCACATACCGCCTAAAACATATCTCACTGTAGCCGCTATGATCAAAACCACACTTAAGATAAGTGCGATTAACCTGCCCACTCTGCCAATGTAGTTTTGTTCATAAGACGAGATTTAACAAGATTGCCATCCAAGGCAAAATCCAAGATTGCAAGTGGACAAGGAAGTCATTGGCTTATCGAGAGATTTTTTCATTTATCTGTAACCCGCCCCCCTGAGATATGTGTGAACCTTGTTTTAAACATATTCACGCTGCTAGCAGTTACACAATCTGTAGACAATTTGTTCCATTCATTTATTGTCCTCTGTGAGAATGAGTACTTCCTGATATCCAATCAACACTGATCCTTTACTAATGTTACCTCATGTCCTCTAGTTCTATTTTCTTGAGTGAGAAAAATATCTCTATTAATATTTTCATACCCATTCAATATCTTAAAAACTTCAAATTGATCTCCTCTAAACCTCCATGTATCTATCTAGTGTTGTTAGACCACATTCTTTTAGACGTTTTTCATGACCAAGGTCTCACAGCTCTGGAATCACTTTAGTTGCGCTCCTCTGTATTCGTTCAAGTGTATCTATATCCTACTTACGATATGGTCTCCAAGCTTGTATACAGTACTCTAAATGAGGCCCAACTATTGCTTTGTACAGAGGTAAATTAGCTTTTTTCCTTGTATGTTATATTTCTCCTAATCAACCGAGGAATTTGATTACCCTTTGAAACTGCAATAAGTCGTTTTTCACAGTAGTACCTAGAACAGTATCTCGTCTTCTCAGACCATTTAACTGATTTGTGTAGATAGTTTTGTAAATGTTTTTATCACCATCATTGTTAGCCTTTCTAAACACATTGTGTCATTATTTTTTCCTTGTATGTTATATTTCTCCTAATCAACCGAAGAATTTGATTACCCTTTGAAGCTGCAGTACCACACTGCTCTGAAACTGTCATATCACTCCTAAGTCCTTTTCTTTTACAATAGTACCTAGAACAGTATTTCCCATTTTATAGTTTACATCCAAGTTCCCATATCCTGTATGTAGACATTTACATTTCCCAAAATTGAATAACATCTGCCATTTTTCAGACCATTTAACTAATTTGTCTATATCGTTTTGTAAATGTTGTTTATCGCTAGCATTGTTAACCGGAGAGCCGGGGGAGAGGGAGACAGAGGGAGAGGGGAGAGAGAGTGGGGAGAGGGAGGAGAGGAAGAGAGTGGGGAAGGAGGAGAGGGAGGAGAGTGAGGAGAGAGGAGAAGGAGGAGATGGGAAAGGGAGGATGAGGATGGTTAGGAGAAGGCAGAGAGAGGAGAGGGTGGGAGGAGATGGGAGAGGTAGACATGGAGGAAAGAGGAGAGAGGAGAGGGGGAGATGGGGAGAGGGGATAGGGGAGAGGGATAGAGGAGAGGGAGGAGAGGGGAGAAGGAGAGGAGAGGAAGGAGAGGGAGGATAGGGGAGAGGGAGGAGAGGGGGGGAGAGGGGATAGGGGAGGGGAGAGAGGAGAGGGAGGAGAGTGGCACACACTGCGATGATTTGACCAACTCCAAAAATGATTGCCGTGTATATCACATGTTTTAGTACAACAGTTTGGGTGGGTGGGTGGGTGGGTGGGTGGGTGGATGTGTTGATGGGTGAATTGGTGGGTGGGTGGATGGTGCATGGGTAGGTGAATGGACGGCTGGATACCAGATGTGTCAGGTGAATGGATGGATGGATGGATGGATGGAAGGAAGGAAGGATGGATGGATGGATGGATGGATGGATGGATGGATGGATGGATGGATGGAAGAAAGGATGGATGGATGGATGGAAGGATGGGTGGATGGAAGGAAGGAATGAAAGAGGGATGGATGGATGGATGGATGGAAGGAAGGAAGGAAGGAAGGAAGGAAGAAAGAAAGAAAGAAAGGAAGGATGGATGGATTGATGGATGGATGGATGGATGGATGGAAGGAAGGAATGAAAGAAGGATGGATGGAAGGAAGGAAGGAAGGAAGGAAGAAAGAAAGGATGGATGGATGGATGGATGGATGGATGGATGGGAGGAATCAAAGATGGATGGATGGATGGATGGATGGATGGGTGCATTAACTGTTGGAATAACTAATTGAGATGCCACAAGAACGAAGTGACAGACGTAGCTACACAGCCTCAGTACAGTGTTCTACTATAAGCTATTTACATTTATAGACGCCCATCTACAATTACTGAACATGCCATACAGATTACAAGTTAGGCACAGCCGAATGCCGGACCCGAAATAGCCACTTCGCCCCGTTGCACCGTTAGATCGTTATACCCAGACCTCAGACAGAACGCCCGTTTGGGGTGACCGACAAGCAGGCAGCCGGTGGTAACTAGACCGTGTAATGACGTCTGACAGCGTAAGCCCTGCCCAACGTACAGGCCTGTACAAATACAGCCCTGTGACTACGTCTCAAGTACAGCAGTTAAACTCCAACACAAGTCACACACCCGGCATGATGTGGTATACATCTCGCAATGTACCATAAACGACCTTATTATTAGACACGTTGAGTCCGATGAGAGTTGCCTTATGATCAATATTATAATATAGCTACTTCCCTTTTGTACACTGACCGATCCCGTTGTACAAGTTGGCTTGTTTTGGGACCTCACTGTTGATTTCGTGCAGGGTACTGAGGACCAACCAGGCCCCCACAGTCACCGGGTAGGAATTATGAACTTGTACCTACCTAAATGAGGCGTACGTACAACGGACGACGCACGAGCAAGCATCGACCGGCAGATATATTAAAGTATGTTTTGACAGCCTGGTATGTCGGACATGCGCAGCCGATACTGGCCGCGGGCCAAGTGATCGTGACGTCGACTGGCGGAGATTAAATGGACGGCCCACCCGTTTTGGAACTGCTGTGCTGCATTAACTACGCACCGTGCAAGCCCACGGCCAAATAGTCCACGTAACAGGATGTTATGACGCGTCTAAGATAATATATATATATATATATATATATATATATATATATATATATATATATATATATATATATCGATAGGGCCTATACACGAACCTAAAATGACACAGCTGGTACTTGTATCTGTGTTAGTACATGCAAGTACTAACACAGATACAGTACTTGCGTGTTGTTATTTGAGCCTCCATTTTAAAGGTACAGGTCTGATCATTTCTATGGTAAAATCATTTTGTATTGCATAAACACTAACATATTGACAACTCTGATATGTTCTAATGAAGCACCATTTAAAAATATAATTTGAACGACATTTTTATGAATATCAACCTTGCTGTTCACCACGCAATGTAAACACGACATTCGGGGCGAAACATCCAAATTAAACAGATAATGGTCATACTATATTAAAAAAACGTGTTCATTAAAACACGTTTGGGCGGTCAAGATGAGAGAAAAGATATAGTTTATATTACGTAACATGATTTTTGCAATAAAAAGATCAGATGTTATTTTAAATGGAGGCTCAAATAATAAAACGCAATTACCTGTGTCGGACCATATAACGGAGCAGCCCGGGGCAGCTAGATCGACTACATCCTGTGGTGGTTGTGGTAGGCCAACATAAATCACTGATCAAATCATAGACGTAATTGTCTGTCAAGCTAACATTTCTACACAGCTGCGTGTTTTTTCGACGACAAATCGATGTTTGCTGCAACTATTGCCAAAGGTACTGGTGGAGATGTCGTGGTAAAGGAGTCGCAATTCACATACACAACTCGTCGATTGAGCGTTTGCATCCACCGAATGCATGCTCCATGTACGATACGGTTGATTGAACGTACACTATTATCGTACTATCATGTTATATAGCATACATCGCCGCATAGATCTATTCTAACATCCTGACAGCCCAAATGTGCTTAAATGAACCACCATTTTAAACGTGAACGTTATCTGTTTATGAATATAAACGTTGCCGTTCAGTAAACTCACAAACAGCTGTAGACACACACAAATATCTGTGGACGACGTAAAATAGACTTGTGTTTAGTTTGTGAAAAAATTATAAGTAATCCTTTTGTAAAATGTGTCCTATGTGAGTCTACCTTTCACAAGACTTGTACCAATATAACACAATATCAGTTTATGTTAATGCTCAGAAAAAAATGTATTTACCGCTGTCCTGCTGTGAAGTTTCCCATTTGAAGATATGAGCGATGATGAACTTATTTTTGAAAACTCACCAATTGAACAAGATTATCAAATTGATCAATTACTGTAGTTGATATAATATATATTATGTTCCCAGTTTGAATTTAGCTCTTCCAACTATTCTGATTATAATAGTTTTGACTTTGAAAATGATATTGATCCAGTTAACAACAATAATTCAACATCAAAATGCAGGGTTGTTTGATTTAAATCATTTGATTTAAATCATTGATTTAAATCATGATTTAAATCACTCAACAACAACAAAATCATTGATTTATGATTTTTTTTACTTCAGATTTTTTTAATTGCTGATTTATATGAATTTAACACAAATAATTGTTTACAAGCATCGAGATCAAAGTTTTCCATGTTTTTTCAAAAGCACAAAAGTGCGCACACTTGTGTAGCTGTATTGACACCAGATAGTCTGACAGTCAAAATTTTTATGACATTGTATGTTTGAGCTATTCCCTTTCTGAATGCAGTGAAGCCACACAAACTTGTCTTCCAGAGCAAGTATCTTTTCAAGTCAGAAGCCCTGAGTTAAAGTCCATTTAGAGCTTGTGCTAGTTGTTACTAATTCAGTACGTTGACTCAAGTGAGACAGTCGTGGTGACAATTATTTAATACTGTACCAGTTTGCAGTCTGGTTGGAGACCCTTAGAGTACACAGAGCCCTGGATAGGTGCTAATCCACCCTGTTAGCAAATAATAATTAGCACTGCTACAGCCTCAGACACACAGCATGCTTTCCTTTCCAAGACAGATTATGCAACTACAGGGAGTGAGGCCTTGTGGACATTGTTTAATGTCTTTATATAAGCAAAAATCATGTACCCTCTGTTAAGACAAGTACCCAAATCGATTTGAATAGAACACGTTTGAAAGAGTTTATAAATATAAACATCTATATATAAATATCTATATACCAGATTTAAAAGAAAATAAATAAACAAACAAAATCTGATTTAAATCAAATAAATCCGATTAAATTTTTTTTTAATCATAATTTTTTTCAACCCTGTCAAAATGTGATTATTACACTAATTCAGAATGAAACGATAAAATGTGTATAAGCTTAATGGCTTACCATTCATTCACTTTAATGCCAGAAGTCTTAAGGCAAATTTACAGAAAATTAATGACTATCTACAAGAATTACATCTGAAATTTGATATCATCGCTGTATCCGAAACATGGGCTGAACTGGATGTCATAGATGATTTTAATCTAATTGACTATAGTGCTTACCATGTAACTAGAAAAACCCGTAAGGGTGGTGGTGTTACATTATATATACGCAACGAACTAACAAGCAGACTACATGAAGCAAAAACCATGAAAGTTGAAAACATTTTTTAATGTGTTACCGTAGAACTACCCATAAAGAATCACACTAATGTTATTATCAACTGTATTTACAGAACCCCTGGTTCAAATTTAGATATATTTTGTGAAAAAATAGAACACATTTTAAGTGATGTAAAAGCACTCAAAACAATATTTCTGTGTGGGGACCTGAATATTGATTTGTTAAAGAATGAACACCATAGCAATACTAAACACTTTCTTGATTTGATGTATAGCCTAGGTCTTTACCCTCTAATTGATCAGCCAACCAGAATTACAGACATTTCAGCTATCCTAATAGAAAACATATTCACAAATGAATTGCGGCACAATATCACCTGTGGTATTCTGTTTAATGATATCAGTGACCACCTGCCAATCTTTGCACTATATGAGTATCAGATAAGGAGAAATACTAAAATGGATACTCAGTAGACTAGAGTAATAAATAAAGACACCATAACTTTACTTACACACAAACTAAGCTTACAATTATGGGATGATATTTTAAACTTATATGATGTAAATGAGGCGTATGATTTATTCTTAAACAAATTTATGGGTTTGTTTAACAAGCATTGCCCTATAAAAAAAATTCATGAAAAAGCAACATTTAGAAGAAACCTTGGTTTAACAAAGGTTTAAAACATGCTTGTGCCAAAAAAAGAAGCTTTACAAAGCATTTGTCATATCCCGTTCACATGAAGCTGAATTAAAATACAAATCCTATAAAAACAAATTAATGTCTATATTAAGGTTTGCCAAAAAAGCATATTACAGCAAAATGTTGGAGAAACAAAAAAACATTTTAAAGGGAATCTGGAAAATTTAAACACAGTAATCAACCACACTTCTTCACTTCAAGATATTGTGGAAATACGAACTGCATGTATTATGTAGAAGGCAAATAACAATTTGCTACCAGTGAATATACAAAAGTTGTTTACATTGTACAAGTCAGTCTATATAACCAAAGTCCCACTTAAAAAAAAATTATGCTCGTACCAATTTAAAGAGAATGTGTATTTCAGTTAAAGGTGTAATACTATGGAACTCTTTTGACAGCTCTTTAATATGTTGTAGAAAAATACACTGCTAGCATTTTGGTTAGCTATGTAGTATTAATATAACAGCTGGGGTGTATAAATATTGATTTATTGTAGCTAGAAAAAATAATTTTTTTGTTTATGCTGGTCTTTACATGTTATTCTTGAACTACGCTACAGTGACTATCTAGTCTAAACACTAATATTTCAGTATTCATATTGAAATATAAATAGATAAATTGTAATCATGCATGTTGCATACTGTAATTGTTTGCTTCTTTTTATATTTATGGCAATTGGGCAAGTGTTATAAGTGACACACTTCTTCTTGCCCTTTTCAATATCAAGACTGTGGTTTATATTTGATGTTTGGCTATTTTTTATGTTGTGTTGTTGTTGTAATAAAAATAAATACCTGAGATAGAGTTTGATCATTCCCAGAAATTATGCAAGCCTTTGTGCAGAGTAAGAGGGAGATTGAGGAGCACATAATGCTACCTGGTTGGTGGTTAGAGTCAGGAATCACCAGAGCAAATGGATGGAGCGTACGTTGTGTTGCAGCAGTAACAGATTGGATGACACTAGTAATCCCATCTTCATTAATCAAAGAAGACTAAAACTGCCCAAAGTTAGACAAATGCCTTCAGCTGTGATTGAGCAACAGATCATTGTGCAAATTTAAACCAGTATCAATTAAAGAAAGCTAGCAGTACAAAGTACTGGTTTCATGCATTGCTGTATACACACACACACTTGTCTGCCCTACGCTGTGTATGTGTGTGTGCACGTGCATGCATGCATACGTGCGTGCATGTGTGTTATGAATGTGTGGAGGCCATATAGCCAGCCACCACAACAAAGAGAGTAATTGGCTTGCTAACTCTGCATTGTTTCAGTGAGCAGATATTTTTTGAAACCATAACATGTTCTGCTTATGTGTCTTCATATTGTTTAAAAAACTGCTTAGCAACTGTCTGTCTACTGCTCTCTGGCTGTTGCCAACTGACGTAATTTGACTTGGTAGCACATTTATAGTTGGAATAAGATTATGTTTCAGACGAATCAGATAGTTGTATAATGTATAATTATTTGATTGGAACCAACCTCTGAAAAGTGTGAACCTCCCAATAATATTAAAATTGTTTAATTAATGTAAATCCCCCTTTCTCAAAAATGTGAACCCGCTTCTCAAAAGCATGAATCCCCCCCCAATATTATTTAGAATTTTTCATAAATGTGAACCTCCTTTTCCAAAAACTTCTCAGAAGTGTGAACCCCCAATAATATGAAGATATTATTTTCATAAATGTGAATCCCCTCTTTACAAAAAATGTGAACCCCCTTCTCAAAACCATGAATCCTCCTCTCTAAAGCTTGAACCCCCTTCTTGAAAAGTATGAACCAACCAATAATATGAAAATAATATTATTTTCATATTATTATGAAAATAATGTTATTATTTTCATACTATTATGAAAATAATATTAGTATTTTCATATTATGGGAGGTTCATGCTTTTGAGAGGGGGTTCACGATAAGGGGTTCACATTTAAAAAAAAGGGGTTAATATTTTTGGAAAAGGGGGTTCACAAAAAGGGAGTTTATGTGAACCCCCTGAACCCCCCGGATATGGGCCTGGTGTGTATATGTGTAACCGGTCGTGAACTGACAGAGTAGTAGTCACTATCTCTAACCCACAGGTTCCAGTTTCCTCCCTCTCCCTCTAGGAATATCTGATGATTGCGGTGGGCCAGCATGGCAGATTGTAAATGGACCCCAGGTCCATTTATCACTGTGAAATATGGACCCCCAGCGTAATTCATAGAGCACTGATGGCCTGTGTTCAGTTTGTGTTCACTTATAGCTGATAGGGGTTGGCGACAAGATAGATGTTCTTTGATTCTTGTGCCAAGTGTTCTGGCTGTTTCTCCTATATAGTGTTGGTCACATTCTGGGCATTGTCGGGGTCCATTTATCATGGTGGTGATCCGTGGTAAATGGACTCCCAGTCCATTTATCACTGTGGAAAATGGACCCCCCTGAAAATAGACCTGATAGGTTTCCACTGATACACAGAAATGCATTTCAATCAAACAATTACTTTTATTCTAAAAAAACTTTAACAAGTTACATTGCTCTCCAGTATCATTGCTTAGCAAAGATAGCAAATAGTTCTCCATTTTAAAATCACATTGAACTATTCTCTAACTATTAGAGATAAAAAATCTTAGCATGTTGCCCATATCCCCAATATTGTTACATTGCCAAACTAGCCAATAGTTCTCCATTTTGAAGCCACCATTATATGTAAGCTGTCACTAATCAAGATTCTTGAACAGTAAGATTACTGTCTCATGTGGCCATCACCGGTTCAAAGTGTTATGGGTCCACCCTTGAAATATCCTGTAAAATATAGCTAATTGCAATATGACACACCTCATTTACAGCCTTTCCTTACTAGAGTTATTTTATTAAAGTAACGGCTATGACGATTACAGCTAACTGCTAACTGTTGAGTGACTTTGAATGCTATAACAATTCATTGCTCCTCAATGTCACGCTTGATGTGTGCCTATTATAAAAAATAATATAACATTGACTACATGGGGGGGGGGCTACATTTTCCACGGCCATTGAAAATGGACCCTTCCCCCATATAAACAATGGGTAGTTAATTTTTTTTTAACCATTCATAAATTATGGTTAATGCTAATAATAAGAAAAATAGTAATTAAATAATACTAATTTATTTCAAAAGCCGAAGTTGAAAGGTATGTGAAAATAGGGGGGTACATGGGGCCATGGAAGGTACATACATAGGGATACATTTATTATAGCCAGTGCATCAATTACAATAAATAATTAAAAAAAAACAGAGGTAAGAGGTACATGAAAGGAGGGGGGGTACACTTTCCACGCCCATTGAGAATGCACCCCTCCCATATTTTCGAAATTGTATTTCCACGCCCGGGATCCAATTCTGCGACTGAATATCTAACTGCTCCTGGCCGTTTGATATGAAATTAATCTACTCACCCAGCTTGGCATGGGGCTCAAAATTGCATGTTAGCAATCGTGTGTGAACAACAGTTTCAATAACACTTTGTTATTTACTGCTCCAAGCATCTTACCATGTTTACCAAAAGAGCGAATTTTAACTCTGACTCACTTGCAGCCTGTACTTACTAGTAGTTTAAAGTTCAGGCTTTAATATTTAAGTTATGACCAGTGTCCTACATCTTAGCTGACAAGTTGGTGGTCAATAGGACCTTCAATTTTCAAAAGTTGGTGGTCAATAGAACCTTAAATTTTCAAAAGTTGGTGGTCAGTAGGACCTTCAATTTTCAAAAGTTGGTGGTCAATAGGACCTTCAATTTTCAAAAGTTGGTGGTCAATAGGACCTTCAATTTTCAAAAGTTGGTGGTCAATAGGACCTTCAATTTTCAAAAGTTGGTGGTCAATAGGACCTTCAATTTTCAAAAGTTGGTGTTCCGAATATTAACTTATACGAGTAATGTACATTTGCAGCTGTAGAACACAGCAGTTATTTTCGCATTTTAATATACTAGTTCAGACCAGGTCTGTGCTAGATATTAATTTACAATATTCACATTAATGAACCAGTAATTACAAAATGACAATATATGCAACAATCTGATCACAACAGTTTATTGTTGAGAAAAAAATCAATGTTACAATCTACAACAAACACCAATGTCTGAACACCACCGTCACCATGCTGAATATGAAAGTGGCTACTCGAAAGTAGTGCCATCATCTGTAGGAGCAGCAGGACTGTCGGGTTCAGAGAAACTCTCGCTAGAGTCACTGTCCGATTGCAGCTCAGATTCAGCCAACATTCATGCTGCTGCATCTAACACCGCGCTTGTGTTGTGCTTGAAATTTGGCATCCTCGCTCCGGATGCGTTCCACAAGTGGATAGCAGATGTTGATTAAAAGTGGGCAATATCAGGTGAATGCAGTTGGATAGTGAGTGATGATGGCTGATACTGTGGATGGTTTCATGCAATTTCAAAGCTCGGTCTTTACTCGCTTCACCATGCTGAAGCCGCTTTCACATTAAGTGGAACTCGCTGGAAGGGCTAGCACATGGTCGATCGTGTCCAGGATGCTGGGATATTTTGGGAGATATTTGTCATTGATATGTGACCACGTCAGCTCATTCAATCTGTGGCTGAAATCAAATTACGTACAGACAATTAGTTTACTTGTTAAAATACAGTCGATGGCAGTACTGGGCACCTGGAGAAGAACTGTGGAAGAAGATGTGAAGCTGACTGGGAAGAACAGGAATGAACACAGCTGACTCGAGGTAAATTGTATACCTCCAGCAGGAAGTATACAAACCAAAATCTAGTACATTCTAATTCACAGTAATACTTACTTCGCACGCACGCACGCACGCACGCACGCACGCACGCACGCACGCACGCACGCACGCACACACGCACACACACACACGGGTACGCTTACCACGCCCGGGGTCCATTTACCACGACTGAATATGGACCCCCCCCCCGGTCCATAATAATTGGACCCGGGATCCATTGACAATACGACACCGGCGACCGGAGCTGTCTACCGGTGGCGCCCGTGGCGTGAGTAGCCTAATAATTGTCCACAAGTCCCAACTGGTGTCTGTAACAGTAAATGTTTTTAGCTCAATGCTGTATTCTCACTCTGTTTCTCCAGCAAGGCTTATTCAACGTCAACAGGCTCCGTTTTACGCATACTGAATAAGCAGCGCAACCAATGCATGCGAGTGAAAAAGGGGGTAACTGTTCGGGTGGGGCATTGCCCAGGGGTGTATTAACCCCTTGTCCTTTCACGATTTACCCTAAATGTTGAAATATGCATTTTTGTACCTGAGTTCATTGACAGTGCAACAGCACTACTGATAAGTGCATCAGTGCCTGCTGTTATTGTTTGCCTGGTTGTGCTCAGTCATGCGTACTGCTAAGTGACGTAATGCTTAGTGAAGTGCTGTAGTCTTTATCTGTTTTTAGGTTGCACTTGCCATGCTGCCTTTCGTGTAGAGCAATCGTCTGTTCTAACACATTTGTTTCTATTGACATCGCGGTCTACTGTGATGTTTTACTTCTGCGTAAATGTGGTGTAAACGTCGATACTTTCAACATAAACACACATGTTTACCAGCTTTCTAATACGTGATGTAATAATTGATTCAACATAACTTCACATCAGTTGTGCCACATCGCCCCACGTTGCACCTGTGTTAAACATGAGCAATCACAACAATGCATAAATGTGACCAAGAGACACGTTTTATTTAAATTTTTCCCCAGGCTGATTCCTGACAGCATAATTTATGCATATAGCATATTTTTCTAGACAAAACATAGATCTATATGTCGAACATTAGTATAATTATACAATATCAATGGCTTTGTGAAGTTTTTCTGTTGACTGATCGCCGTGGAACTGTTTTATCAGAGAGCAGTAGGGCCAGCTTCACGCTTGGCTGCACACTGGCTGTGTACGTGTATGGCCACGGGGCTACTGTGTTTTACGACGGTGCCACAGTGGCTCATCATCACCTGGTTGCTTACATCTATATTAGATTTAACAAGATTTAACAATATTAATCATAATTACCTCTCAAGAAACTTGAAGTTTGTTCTGGATATTTCGACTGCATCTCGCAGTCTTCTTCAGCAGACTGAAGTTACGGATGTGTCACATGACCAATGTCATGTGACACAAGCTGGAGTAGGACTGGTGGGAGCTCCTGGCCGACGTCTCGGTTCAGCGTTGGTTTCTTTCTGTGGATGTTAATCGCCTCCTTTATTTTTCTCCTGTGCCAGTTCTCCTCGTGGTCTAGAATATTGACGTAATTCATAGAGCACTGATGGCCTGTGTTCAGTTTGTGTTCACTTATAGCTGATAGGGGTTGGCGACAAGATAGATGTTCTTTGATTCTTGTGCCAAGTGTTCTGGCTGTTTCTCCTATATAGTGTTGGTCACATTCTGGGCATTGTATGTCATATACTACCCCACACTTTGGTGCCTTTGCTGTTTTGTCTTTCGGGTGTACCAACAGTGACCTCAGGGTGTTGATAGGTTTGTGGTAACCGGGATGTTATAGGACTTGAAAATCCTTGCTACTTGTTCTGATAGTTTACTAATGTAGGGCAGACCTATGGCATGTTGTCTTCTGCTGGTTTCTGTGGTGGTGTTCTCCTTCCTTCTCATTGGTTGCGTGGTGTTAAACATCCAAGTTTTGTAACCGTTTGCTTTCAGCACTTTCTTGATGTGGTCCACCTCTGTGTTCTTGTCTTCTTCTTCCGTTATCAGGTTTTCTGCCCTTTGGAGGAGTGTCCTGACCACTGATCGTTTGTGTTCTAGGTGATGATTAGAATCCCAGTTCAAATATTGGTCCGTGTGGGTTGCTTTCCGATATATCTTGACCTTGGTTGATCCATCATCATTCAGGCATACACACGTGTCTAGAAAGGCTAACGTATTGTCCTGTTCTGGTTCTACCGTGAACTTAATGTTCTCGTCCATTGAATTCAGATGGTGTGTGAAATGTTCTACTTCGCTCTCTTGTAATACTGTGAATGTGTCATCTACATACCTCAACCAGATGTCTGGAGGATGAGGTGCTTCTCTGATGGCTCTTTCCTCAAAATGTTCCATGTATAGGTTTGCCACTATCGGAGAGACCGGTGAACCCATGGCTGCTCCCTTCTTCTGTTTGTAGAATACTCCATCATAAATGAAATATGTGGTGTTCAGACAGATTTCTAACAGTGTGATGATCTGATTTACTGATAGTTCACATCTGTCTTTCAGTGTTGTATCCTGGTTTAGTCGGTCCTTTATCACTGATACCGCCTCTGTCACCGGGATACTCGTGAACAGGGCTGCCACATCAAAATACACCATTTTCCTCCCTGGTGGAACTTCCAACTCTTTGATCTTCTTTACAAACTGTGTGCTGTTTTTCACAAAATGTTCTGTTTTTCCAACTAGTGGGCTCAAAATGCTGGCTAGGAACTTTGCCGTCTTGTATGTAATGCTACCTATACTTGATACTATAGGTCTTAATGGTACATTGTTCTTGTGGACCTTAGGCAATCCATAGAATTTTGGGACTGTCTCTGATGTAGGGTAGATCCTGTAGTATAGGGCATCTGAGATCGTCTTGGTTCTTTTCCACTCTTTCATGGTGTTGACTAGTTTACTTTTGTAAACTTTGGTGGGTCCCTTTCCAATTTCTTGTAGGTGGTGTCTTCTACTAATAGTCCAGCAATCTTTGCGTCGTAATCTGTGGCCTTCATAATCACAGTTGCTCTACCCTTGTCTGCTGAAGAAGACTGCGAGATGCAGTCGAAATATCCAGAACAAACTTCAAGTTTCTTGAGAGGTAATTATGATTAATATTAATAACCAAGAAACCGGATCATCTATCCATTCAAGAAAGATTTAACAAGATTGCCATCCCAAACAACAAGTTCCAGATGGCAAGTGGACAAGGAAGCCATTGGCTTATCGAGAATCCAACAATTTTCTCATCTATGTGTAGCCCGCTCTTATCATATATCTGTCAATTCTATTTTTAAACATATTCACACTACTAGCATTAACACAATCGTTTGGCAGTTTGTTCCATTCATTTATCACTCTCTGTGAGAAAGAGTACTTTCTCATGTCCAACATACACAGTTCCTTAACTAATGCTGCTTTGTTTCCTCTGGTTCTACTGCCTTCTTTAAGTTTGAAGAACATATTCCTATCAACAATTCCTATATTACTTTTCGGTCATCGTAGCTGGGGATATCCATTTTTTGATGATCAATACGCTGACATCGGTTCCATATCTGATATAACCAGACAACTGAAATCAAGGGAACGCTTCGTGACAACAAACCAATTAGAAATATCTGAGTCATTAAAAGCGGGTGCGAGTCAGGATTGAACCAACCGGAAGACGATGAACTGACAACGAAACCTGCGACTGCAGCGAGATCCAGACCCGAAACATTTAGTGAATTGTCGCCTTCTTGATGAACTGTGCCGCCGGCAGATCGCGCAGCGGCATCCGACACATCAATCGCATGTAGGCGGTTTGGAAAAAGCACTGTATGATAATGCCCCAGGCAGTTATGACTTATGACCAGTCCTGTAAATGCTGTCAGTTATATAACAGTGGCTCCTACGTGCTGATTTATGTTTCCGGTATGTGTAGCATTCCACTCGTAATAGACATGATTGGCTTCCCGATTAGTTTATCTAATAATAATTCCAGACTTTTGGCAAGTCAAAAACTAGCACATTTTGACTTTGATGGTTGCATCTTTGGTTGGAATATATGCATGTGTTGTTACATGTGACTGCCCAAGCATGACATTCGTTTACACTACTACATAACTTGTGGAGATTGGCAGATCCAATGCTGTCAAACATGTCACGTGTAAATGGGCCAGTATTGAACAGGATTAAACAGTCACAGCTAACAACGTTTCGCTGTGTGTGCAGGAGCTGCCAGGGACCACACAAACTAATGGAGTCAGACCACAGTTGAAAATTGCATTGGTGGCCATGTTAACGTTTTGTTAGATTATAAGAAAACGTGACCACTAAAAATTCTGAAACGTTTTCACAGCAACTGTCATCATCTCATTGACATGCTGACCAAGTTTTATCAAAATCACATACCTCCAGCTCTTTTAAAACGCCCCGACGTGCGATGCCCATCAATTTTGACAAAAATAGTCTTGTATTCATGCGCCCACGTGGCCCATAGCAGAAAAATTCCCATAAATCCCTCCGCGTTTTAAACTCTCAAAAAAATGCACCATTTCACAGCCAATAGCTTCTACAAACAAACCTGTGAATATGCCTGCTCAATTGCACTTATGTCACATCGTATGAATTCTTTAAATTCACATATCGCAATTTAATACGCCCCACATTCGTGTGAAACAATAAACAGGAAGGTCAACTGTGGTCTTACCCCAAATAGGGAATTTTTTTGTTTCAGAAAGTGTCAAATTTTATGTCAAGTTGCGGCACAGTGTATATGTAGACACATTATGGAACACTCCTACTTGTCAAGTCATTATTATTTGTTTGACAGCCAAGTCTAAACAATTCTTTGTCCGTATTATTAGCTGAAAACCAGTCACATAATTTAATTATAGGTCGATTTTGACACTTGATAAATCATAGATCATGTACACTAGATTTACATAGCACTGCGAACCAATGAAGCCTGCTTACTGTCCCTTTGAATATACTAATGAGTTTATTTTTAAATTAGTATTCATATAATTGGTTGATTTTAAACCAAACGTGGCATAACTTTGTAAGAAAATTTGACATTTTTCACATTTAACAGGATTTAGGGTAAATTCCAATGATTCAGGTTTGTCCAATTTTATTGTTTATGTGACTGCTTTCATACTTCTAGTTGATAAGATACAAGGCGAACGGCTTGATTTCGATACGCCACCATAAAAGGGTATCACATGACCAGATGCCAGTCGCGGCCAGATTTGAAAATGCTGATCTACGCAGTGCTTCCAGTGGGTGTGACACAACCAAAATACAACTATTCTGTCCAAATTTGTTACACAATGTTGCTAACGCACTGAGCCACAAGACAAATACCACCAATGATCGCTCTAGTCCAAAATGGTTACCTGTTCCGTCACATACTTATGTCATACCCCCTAATTTTTGCAAACTTTCCATTTTGGCATCCGATCTGTATCATGATGTTCGTGATTGCTACTGCTGTCTGCCTTTTCCAAGCAAACTGTTCACTTTTCCTATCAACCTGTGCCTATGGGAATGATTATATCTTATGTTAACCACTTCAGAGTTAAGGTTAGCTAGGGATGGGGTTAGCTAGAGATGGGGTTAACCATTCATGTGGTTAGCTAAAGATGGGGTTAGCTACGGTTAGGGTTGCAAAGTACTGCACACAACATGAAATTGGTATTGATATGTGGTGAATAGACATTTTGGAAAGGCAACAGTTTTTGTTGATATTAAAAATTGCTTATTGTACACTTTTAGCTTACCACAATTTCTATAATGCTATTTTAGCATATGAAAAATAAAAAAATTATATTTATTAGCAATGAAATATCATATTAAACATCAACTTGCGCAATATATCAGCTCGTGCACATCAAACGTTATAGTACAAAACTAAAATGTACATTTATTTGACATGTTTTATATTTAGTAGATCGGTTATAAGACACCTCCTAAGGGAGACTGTTAAACAGTTTAAATAGTAGCGGCGTTTAACCAGTAATGATCTTGTTCACTAGATGGAATATATAACATATATATAATAATATAATATTATCTAGTCTGACACCGACAATTGTCTAAGTCAAACACACACAAAATGGGACAGGTTAGCTACCGTTTTTATTTATTTATTTATTTTCCAAAATATGAGCCCTAATTATATTATCATAATTGCAAATTATAAAAATTATAAGAATTTTTTTATAACAAACTAATAATTTCATCCAAATTACGTGTAATATCCACAATTAAGCTAATAACAACGACCAAAACATAAGCACATCAACATTTTATAACCGTGTTTGTGACCCCGACTTCCGTCTATTTGGAGTCAGACCACAGTTGAAAATTGCATTGGTGGCCATGTTAACGTTTTGTTAGATTATAAGAAAACGTGACCACTAAAAATTCTGAAACGTTTTCACAGCAACTGTCATCATCTCATTGACATGCTGACCAAGTTTTATCAAAATCACATACCTCCAGCTCTTTTAAAACGCCCCGACGTGCGATGCCCATCAATTTTGACAAAAATAGTCTTGTATTCATGCGCCCACGTGGCCCATAGCAGAAAAATTCCCATAAATCCCTCCGCGTTTTAAACTCTCAAAAAAATGCACCATTTCACAGCCAATAGCTTCTACAAACAAACCTGTGAATATGCCTGCTCAATTGCACTTATGTCACATCGTATGAATTCTTTAAATTCACATATCGCAATTTAATACGCCCTACATTCGTGTGAAACAATAAACAGGAAGGTCAACTGTGGTCTTACCCCTAATGTTATAGTGCAAAATCTCGGCAATGACACTGATTGGCTGCTGGTGCGTCACGGTAACACACGGCAGCTGTTGGTCGACCGGCTGCCCGTAATAAACTAAACGAATACTAAACAGGGCCTACATACAGGGCCTACATACAGGGCCTACATACAGGGCCTACATACAGGTCCGTCCTCGGGGTTTTGAAAAGGGGGTTCGAGCGTACACCATCAGTCGGGGATTTCTGGGACGATTTCTAAAAAAGGGTACATTTAAACACAATTCCCTCATGACATATTTGAGTGACGTCCTGGCTTATTGCATTTGTATTTATAATGGATTGCTGTCCAACAGTGGCATATACAGGGGGTATTGGGCCATGCTCACCTTTGGCTTAAATATTTTTTAGCATGTAACCTGTTGCACCACTACGTGGCAGCATGGTAAACTAATGGGTGACTAAGGTTACCCCCCCCACCCTTTTGCCCCCTGCGAGATCCTAGATACGCCACTGATCCAATTAAAACTGTTCTGTTGTTAGCGTTACCTTCTGCACTCTACCTTCCTTAAGTTTGAAATACTAATTATAGTAAAAATACTATCCACAGTTTCAAAACCATTCAAGATAAAGACAAACTATTTTTGATCTTCTTAGTCTCCTCCTTTCTATTGTTCTCACATAAATCATTTCTAGCTTAAAAGGAATAAAAAAGGCCATAGATAAAATGCTGTTTCGGTGTATACATAAAGTTTAATATTGTATGTAATATAGGCCAACATAACAATTTAACTGAAATATGTATATATAGGTAAAATTAGATGTGTAATGCATCTAACTCGCAAAGCTCGTGTAAAATTCGAACTTGGTCTTACGAATATATTACAATCAAGAAATTATTAGTTATACCCACGTACAGTGGTAAATCGTGAGTAGTATATCTAAGTCTAAGAAGAACGACGCCGCGTAATTGCCCTCTATGCCTATGGGCGATGCGATATTGAAAGAAGCATCAGTCACGCAGACGTTTCACAAAACAGAACCCTAACATTATCTGATACCACCAAAGTGAGACATTCCGACCATAAGTGTCAGAGGAGCATTCCGACCAAGCGGTTTGAGCATCCCGACCATGGTTGGTGCATCCCGACCAGGTAGTGGTGCACCCAGGTAGTGGTGCATCCAGGTAGTGGTGCATACAGGCAGTTTGGCATTCAGACTATGATTCGTGCGCAGCACAACTCCTAGCTATAAGCGAGACTACGCTAACGTTAGTCTAGTACGTCTCGCTAATCCGACTCTCGAGTCTGGCAGCAGAGGCGTGGTCTCGGTGTTGCCCTCTGTCACCACTCCATTTTTGTAGGCGTTCCCGTGAAGCGCCAGCAGCCAATCAGCGTCATTGTTGAGATGCTAAACTAATTTTTTTTTGCCTGATTTAACTTTTCAGTCGAACGTACAGTTGTGTCAATATAATCAAAGTTTAAAGTTAATTCGAATTGCATCGTATCAACTGATAAAAGTTAACTCTTATTTTACGAATTAGTCAAATGCCCGGATGACATCGTAATTAGCTAATTATATTTCCGTTACAATGAAAACGCTTCTCTTCGTCCAGGCGAAGATGTGTGCGTCAAACGGTGGCGCCACAGCGCGGAGACTCGATAATCGAGGCTGCGCTAATATACCTGCCGATAATTTTTAGCCACCATATTTTCTGTGGGAAAAAAATCTAGTTACAAATTGCATGCACTTTATAATTTTATTGCAGGCTATCATGATAGACACGTTATTGCAGCCTTATTAATCGTGGAATCATTAACAAATATACACAAGCATGCACGCACGCTCACGTGCAATCCGCCTGCATGCACGCACGCACGGACAAGTTTAGATACAAGTATGTGGTGGCTAGCACATGTTGTGGCACTCCTGAAACCAGGGAAAGACCCATCAGTGCCAAAATACTCCAGGGCAATACCAAAATGAAAGGTACAACTTACAAGTTAAAAAAACGTTGTTGTATCTTGGTACATGATCATTACAATGGATTAAAATAATAAAGTACATATACAAATCGTAACTTCTTGTTGTAATACAGGCAACCGTGCATAAAAATGCTAACATATTGTGTTTTGGGTACACATTATAACCACTTGCATACACATCCACACCCGTCAAGAACAAAAGAGCCACCGCTAGGCAATATCTCAACGGTGCAAAGTCTGATCATATCTATTCCTCATAAAATCATGTTATATAGTGTAGACTATATCGAGTCTAACATCATGACTATCAAATGTTTTTAATGAACCACACTTAAAAAATATAATTTAATTGTCATATTATGTTAATGAATGTCGACCTTGTCATTCAGCAGGGGCAGCCTAAAAGGCGGATCAGGGCAGACCAGGTTATATAAACAGTACACGGCGGAGTCGTACAGCTACAATCACCACAAAAATACAATTAATAAAACATGTATATTTCCACACTATAGGCACAATCAATAATTAATTTAAACAAGAACAACACAGCTATCCGGTTTGCCTTCGTACGCCTTGTCAGCTTTCTCCATTCTGCATTCCTAGCAATTCATTCAAATTTTTTTATACTACATAAACATGATTTTACAATAAAAACGGTCACACTTTTGTAACTTTAAATCTGGCTGTAATTTGGCTGCCTTGATCACTACATATGGTCACTAAAAAAGGTCAACTTATTTAACAGACAGAAAAAGCATGGAAGCCCATTGTGATTCAAGGAACTCACTTGACATAAACAAGCAAGCAAGGCTGTGACTTGGTAAAATACCTCAATTGCATACACATTAAAAAAAATTATGTTTTGGTTATACATTTGTAAACGCATTTGAATTAATCTCGAAATATTGTACATGTAGATTTTATTCATTATCAATTAGAATCAAACAAATATGTATAGTACAAAATATGAGGCTTATTAAGCAGTAATATAACACTTTTGAGTGTTATTATTCCAACAATTATATTTGCATATAAAAGCATTTGAAACTGGTTGGGCATTTGAAAAATCAAATGTTTGGAAATTGCATTCAAATGCAAATGTTTAGATATACACCCAACATGTAAATGCACAATGTGACGGCTGCAGGTGAATGTGCATTTAAATACTAAACATTCAAATGCATTTGTTGCCAAGCTTGATGTACACAAAATAAGGTAGTCTCTGTCATCATACTACCCTCGGAAAAAGTAAAGGAATTACAAAAAACGGAATTTAAATAAAATTTGTAAGGATTTAAAAATTATTGCTAGAAAATTTTATTGAAAATGGATTTTGGTGCATACATTATTTTTTCAAGCAATTTACTTGAAATTGTGTATATTAATTCACATTACCAGTGTTTGATTTGTTCTAAAAAGATGCTATCTTACCCTATCGTTAAGTTATGGTTGAATAAAATTCTTAATTCTGTGAAATAAATTAGCATTAATTTATATTGCTATTAACCATACATTATATGGAGTAAGAAATTAAGCCTATAGCATACTATATATATACATTGTAAAAAGTACTGTGTGTAAAAATATATGGAAAAGACTGAGAAGATATAAACCATCAAGTGTGGACATACTTTTAACATTAAAAAATATGTATCATTTAAATAATGCTTGCATGAAAAACATTTATTTTTCAAAGTAGGATATTTTTCTCCTACATGTCAAATTGTGACAGGTATATGTCAATATTTATATTTTGACAAATTCACATAAAATAATTAATGCACCCCTGCTAGGTAGCACAGCCCCTTAAATTGAAACAATTGTAAGCAGAACAAGCCGCAAAAATAAATGGTTTTAGACATTTGAGGCCATACTGACTTAGTCTTAGGCCTCTGAGACCAGGCCAGGCTGCATTTTAGAACAATTAAGCTAGCTGACAATAACAAATAATATAGAATAGTTAACGACAATGATGTCAAATTTGTTAAATATATATGGACCCTCGCGTTACCGGTCACTGGGGGTATAAACGTACAACAGAGTTTATTTTTCGGAAGTAAAAAGGTTTGTGAGACATGTTTTTTTACTATAATACAACACTGAACGCTAGGTGGCAGTACTAATTAATCGTAAGTATTTCACTCAAGACAATTTTACTAAAAATTGTTTGAACTGTTAATGGTTTAGTATATCGATCTCCTGTGCACATGCTATTAAGCATAACACATCTGACCCCGAACAGGATATTGATACCGATCGAGGGGTTACGTACCCTTGCCCTTGGTGGACCTGGCCCTTGCGTGGGCTTGGTCTTGGACCTTAATTTGTTTCATTATCGCTTGAGCAGACGTTTGTTTTTCAATATCAGCTAAAATCAACATTACAAAATATGACAGTCAATTTATGTATATTACAAATAAATAAAGGCGCAACAATTACGTACCTTGCACTCATATATGGTAACTGTATATGTTTCGTCTTTGGCTTTGCGTCTCGATCGGTCTGGGTATTGGTAGGCAGTGCAATATGCACACATTTTTGCGGTGCGCTGATCGTTAAATGCTGTACGAAGAAAACTGTGATAAAACGCGAGCATATGGAACTGCCGCCTAAAGTGTCCTACAAATCTGAATTAATTTTTTACAGCCTACAATCCGGGAGATGTCCTTGTTTTCCGGGAGGACGGGGTTACGTAACAAATCCGGGAGACTCACAGAAAATCCGGGAGGGTAGGTATACTGGCTAACGCGTGCTCCATAGCCTACCCAAGCATGGCGATCATATGGGTCATGCAGCCATGACAACGCTGTAAACATCCTTCAACATGCGTCCATAGAAATGCAACAGCTCTGCGTAACTCACAATGGTCGGTATGGGTGACCGGCGTGTGATGAATTGTACCCGACAACCGGCGTTATTATGTAGCCGTTGAAGGCGTGCGATTAAGTCGAGCCCGTCATGCCATGCAGTATTGGAATATTGGCTTACAACTTGTGCTGACCGCGGATAGCTGCGTGTTGGACAGTGTCTAGAACTGCACACAATTGTACTGCGCCACCGGCACCTACCGGCATAGTCACGCTTGACCGTTATGTATCGGGACGCCAGCTAGGGAATGGTTTCTCCGAGTCCGACATGACAATCATGGGAAGCTGTCTGACAACCGATTATCAAGGTAAGATTCCACCGAGTCTATATAAGCCTTGAAGAGAGGGTTGACTCGTACCCGGAGGAAGAATTAATTTAGAAGAATTCATATTAAGATTCCGTTAGTCGTTACCGATACGCTTTGTAGTACCGACCATGGCATGGACATGGTACTGAACTTGGACGTTGTCTTTAACTAGTGGGGGTGTGGTAGTAAACCTCACTTAGCCTTAGGCTTCGGCAGACCACAGCATTGGGATAAAGGGGGAAATTAATAATGGGTGGAAGAACCTTGCAGCAACCGTAAATTTAGCCAATGCAGGAGTTTCATTCAAGATATTATATAGTCACAGTAAATGGATCCACTAAATATAATGTAACATTTCAAAAATAATGTGAAGTTTATTCCTTGAGGTATCTACAGTAACAGAAAGAAAGAAAGAACATGATTTAAATAACGAGATATTGCCATCCAATGACCAAGCCAACATGCTCCAGTTGACAAATAAGTGAAAAAGAAAGTAATTCACTTATCGAAAGTCCAACAATTATTCATCTAGATATGTGTGGTTTATATATGAGCACTAGCTATGAATTCATTAGTACATTTGTCCAGGTACTTGAAATGTGAATATTCAATATTGTGTTGGTCATCAAGGTAGCACATGATATTACAAATGTTGTGATTGACATTTGCAGAAATACTACATACCTCACATAACTGTTAGCAAATTACATTTATTTATCTGAAAAATTAGGGACATAAAAATTTTTTAAAGTAAAATCTGAGATATGATTTGGCAGCTATATAACACGACAAATTATATACTAAACATTTCACTAGAAAATTCAGGTGGGTTTAAAACAACTACTGTCCGACCTTTACAACAGAAGGTGACGTGTATTAAAGATTTATGAGTTCACCCACTGCATGTCATTCAGTGCAAACACTCTTCCACTGAGCATGTTTGCAAAGCCCAGCCCATATGTTTGCTTGTTGGACATAGTATGCAGTGTACATTATGTAAGGTGTTTGTCGAAACAAATTATGGGGAATGGTGGGCAAGCAAGTTGAAGATGGACTAAATGCTAAGACATTTGCTCGCAATCTTCACATTTTATTTAAAATGTTAAGATTAAAAAGCTGTAGTCTTAAGTAACAGTAAAATGCGATTGTAATTATATAATTTCTTAAAGGTGGAATAAATAACTATTCAGAAAATAAATGTTGTTATATAAGTCAAATACAGATAAATTTCATATGTGAGGTGATTACATTTGTAATGCAATCAAGATACACAATTAAGATTACTTTGGATGACATTATAATTTATTACTATTACAATGACAAGTACCCATGGTTACCTTCATGATAATAATCCTGGATGCTTTATAAATGTTCTTATGCCACGGGTGACATATGCCTTAATTATAAATATTTTAATAATTTTCCAGGTTAACAACTCTCCCTCTCTCTAACCACCTCTCCCTCTCTCTAACCACCTCTCTCTCTAACCATCTCTCCTTCTCTATGACCACCTATCCCGTCTCTCTCTCTCTCTCTCTCTCTCTCTCTCTCTCTCTCTCTCTCTCTCTCTCTCTCTCTCTCTCTCTCTCTCTCTCTCTCTCTCTCTCTCTCTCTCTCTCTCTCTCTCTCTCTCTCTCTCTCTCTCTCTCTCACCACATCACCCTCCCTCTCACCCTGTCTATCTCAGATTCTCTCCCTCACATTTCATATCTTTCTCCCTCTCTCCTCTCTTTCACTCTTTCACTCTTTATCTTCACCCGCTCAACTACCCACTTGCTCTCTTGCTCTTTCTAATTTTCTCTTTGTCTCTCTACTCTTTCCTTCCTCTTTCTGTCTGTATATATCTGCTAAACTCTCCAACTGGTTCTGTCATTACCTGACCTCTTGTGCTGTCATCTTGTCAACAAATAATACTGTAAACTATGTGGCTAATTATTTATTAATTACTGAACCAAGGTTTGAGTTGACCCACTGTTCACCCAATTACCAAATTTGCTAGGATACCATTGTTACCTGTGGCAGTGAGCAGTCAGTTGTTCTTTTAATTTATTAAAATATAATTTTTTTTATTTTAGCACACAATGTAATTGATAACTATTACAATGATAACTAACCGTGGTTACACTCATGATAATAATAATAATATACTTTATTTATTCACCATCAAATCCGGGACTAGTGCCCCGTTCACGGTTGATTACAAAATCGGCAAGAAGAAACATAAAGATGCTTTTAAGAGAAATAAATAAAAAGTAAAATTATGAAAAAAATGCTACTCTGTATACATGCATACATACATACATATGTACATACATATAATCATAGATGCTTTATAAATGTTCATATATATGCAATGTTAGAATTCATATTTTTCATAACATTATAAACAGCTTAGCATGCATATCTAGTTGTATCAGTTACAACATATAACACAATAATAAATAAACATTCAAACAACGAGGAACATTGACTTCACCTGAGGTTGGACACTTGCATATCATACATTTAAAATGTTGAGGGAATTAAGGGTATGTATTCTCTGGTATGTTAGTTATAACTACATTTATAGATATATAGGTGTGACACACGTAACATATATAATAATAATTATATATATATATATATATATATATATATATATATATATATATATATATATATATATATATATATATATATATATATATTAAAGAATTTGTGCATGTCTTCCATGTTTTGGTATTAATTCATAAACCATTTGGAAATTATTTGTTTTGTGAAAAAACTTTGTTTTTGGAAATTATGTGTGTGACATTAAAATTCAACTTTTTAAAATCTATATTTTACAATAAATATTGTAATGTTTTATATTTCATTTCAGTGCAGCATGGTGACATAGATCTGGGTACATCTAGTTAATTTCTTTTGAAAATTTATCAATACAAATTTAACAAGTGTGGTTTTATTTATCTTGAAAATGGGTAACGCGATAACTGAAATAATGAAATGCACTATGCCTGTATGTAACATGGCCATTTTTTCCCATGAAAAATTTATGACATCATATTTTTTAAACTTGTTTTATAACAAGCAGATATAGAGGTAGTAAATGGGTCAAGATGTTTGTATCCTACTGCAATTATAGAAAGTCACCTCTCAAGCTCAATTTCCCTGAAATTGCCCTTTTGCCTTTCAGATCCAAACACTTATTATATTAAAACAAAGGTAGGTCCTCAAAATGGATCTGCTAAGTGTTCCTCACTGCCAAATGGTGCCGTGGATTCGGATGGTGGTGTCGGGGCAGAGTCGAAGAATGGCTCAGTGCTGAGAGGAGACCTATTTATGTATCACGACGCCAAAGCGAAGCGACAGAGGTTGTTGCGGGAACACGAGAAAAAACGGGACAGATTGGCACAGGTGAGACAATAGGACTTATTTTACCCATATTTGAATACGTACATGGATAACAATAATGGTAGCAATTAGTTACACAGTTGGGTCATTCCATATCAAATCAACCAATGGTCAAAAAGTTGATGTCTTAGAATTTTCCTATTTGCATTGCTGTATTACAGTACAATGTCCAAATTGCTACCATCTATTGTCAGGGATGCTGACAATAACATTAGTTCAGTAGCCTTCTAGTTGCTATACTTTCAGAATAATTCAGCCTTAAACTTTAACTTTTTTTATATTTTACGAATTTCAGCACCCAAATTGAGAATGTGTGACAAGACTTAGCCGTATGGCCACCATTTTTTAACTGCGAACAGACCTCTATTAGGTAAACAACAGATTGAAATTTCAGGATGATGCTCTGTCTCATTTAATTTATATTTCAGGTGAAAGTTACTGTTCTGCGGCTTCTGTCAAATGGCGTTTTCTCCTAAATGTCTCCCAAATTGGCCAAAAATATCCAAAATAAAGGTGGCAGAACACCATCCTAAAATTTTAATATAATGTTTACCTTGTAAAGTACTATGCACAGTTAAAAATGGTGGTCATAGGACTTGTACCACATTCTCATTTTGGGTGCAGAAATTTGTAAAACAGAAAAAAGTTCAAGCTTAAGACTGAATTATTCTGAAAGTATAGCAACTAAAACCCTACTGAACTAATAGGTTATTGCCAGTGTCCTTGATGGTAGCAATTTGGACATTGTACTGTAACACAATGAAATACAGATTGCTGAAATCCTTCTTGGAAAAAAAAAATTTCTTTTCCATTTTCGAGCACCTGTAACACCCATTGTCCTTTGCGGTATTATTCTTGCATTTTGCACAGATAACCGGTACCAATATCTCTACATGTTCAGCAAATTTAAGATATGAAGCTTGTATACTTCTCAAGTTAGAAGCACCTGAAAACAGATTAAAATAACAGGTGCGTCTTTGGACGTTTACCCCCTGTTCACATCATAGGGCATTACGGACACAATTTGCATGTAAATGCTTAGTTCTTTTGCAGTGCTCAGGTACAGCTACTTATTCGTTGGTTAAAATTTAAGCAAATTCTGAGACACCAACTTTTGAAATGTCCTGAAAATTGGTTGATTTGACACGGAATTACCCATTTAGGAACTAGCGGGTTCTTTCAAAAGGGGGGATTCTTTTCATTAGGTTCATAACCATTTTAATCCATGTTGACACATGGGTATGGACATTTTCCCCGGATATCTCCCCCAAAAATGAAGGCAGACGTTTCGCCTACTTTTGATATGTCTAATATGAAGGAAATATGTTTTCTTTGTTTCTTAATATTTTCTTTACTAATTAATAAATGTAGGTATAGATAATGAACTGGATATAGTCTTTATAAAGAATAAAGATACAAAGTCATTATAGAGTTAATTGCAAAGTGGTTTATTTCCTTAATATTGGTATTATTACATTTTGTTATTATAGTTGGGTTATTATAGTTGGGTTACTATGGTCTGGCTTCAACACCGTGAACAAAATAGTCTTTCTAAAGTCTTCTCGTTATAAAGTAAATTGCAAATGGTTCCTTGAAGACTGCATGTTATTTCACACAGATGGAATTATTATTTTGTTGTGGCTTCAACACAGTCAACCAAATAAAGTCTTTAGAGTCTTTATGTATATGTATTATATGTGATGTCACGTGGAAGATTTTGCACCTATATGTGATGTCACATAGAAGACTTTGTACCTATTTGGATTTACAATAAAACTTTATACAACATGATCAAATAATAAAGTTTTACTTATAAACAGGGGGGGGGGAGCGGTTGCCTATTAGTTTTAATGAACTGTCCAGGGGGAGAATGTACCTGGGAGAATATGTCCAACACCCACAAAAAATAATTGTGGATATGTATTGTGTAAATATATTTTGATACCAGCGAAAAGATGAAACGTTACCGTGGAAAAGTCATACATAGCCTTACACTACAACATTTATCTTATTATGAAATAACATTATCCTATCTCCCATAATAATTACATGATATCTGTGCGCAGTTTAATCATTATAATAATAACTGATATACGATAAGAGCAGGCTAATATTGATATTACATACCTTGAGAGATTCATTTAGTGCTGTTTTAGAGTGGTTGCTAGTAGTATGCTTTGTAACACAGGTTATCTGTATAAACTGGTTATATATATGTGCGTGTGCATGTGCATACAGGCGTGTGTACAGGCATGGGTGTGTATTGTGTGTAATGTGTAGCATTCATGTGACTGCCATATTGGTTTATCTCGGTCATCTTTCAGCATGTATGACTGTGGCCAGATGTGTTATCAGAAGGAAGGTTATGCAAACATCTCTGTAGATAATATGCAGTATCGTTTAATTGGGTTGAAAGGTGCGCTACAGGTGGGCCAAGAGAAATTGTCTAATTATGCTGGTTTAGTAAGAGAATGGAGAGAGGCAGGGAACAAGAAATAATAACAAATACCTTTCTTTCCACACAAAGTTTATAAAATGCAATATTTAAAAAGTTTTACTGGATCCATGTATTGCTCTAGCCCAAAGTACATGATTCTGTTAAGCAGTGTTCTCTGTAGTTGTTTCCTGTAAAGACCTCTGTGAGTGATGCCAGAATGCATATTGCTACATACCCAAAGTATTTCTATGCCCAAAGTAAGGTTCCAGTAATTAAGTATTTGCTGTGTGAAGGTTATGCTGGTCCACACTCGCATAATTGACCATTCATTGGTATTGAATATGTAGGCCTGTACATCGTCAACAACAAACCCACTGACCTGGAAAATTTGGTTAGCGGATTATACAACATCACCGTAGGTGTCAAATTAGTTATTTTATTTGTATATATAACTGATATGACAGTGTTAGATTATATTGCCAGCTATGCCATATCTATGTCTAATAAATGTCATCACACACATTATAGCAATTCATTATGAAATGCCAATTACTTACTTGAAAACAAAATGTTACCGAGTGACTGGTAGTCATTATTAAATTTCAGGTGGAATAGTTATTTATTTTAGCATAATTTAATTATTTGCCTAAATATCAGAAATATAAATAAAATGAAAGACAAAATAATTAATTAATTAATTAAATAATTATTCTTCTGAACTAAGCTGTTGGACGAGTTATATTGGAGTCATATACACTTGCTATATTCAGTCTATTAAGCATACATGCCCTAATAAGCAAACATGCCTTAAGAAGTGTACATGCCCTAATAAGCATACATGCCCTAAGAAGCGTACATGCCCTAATAAGCATACATCCCATTTATTTAATCAGTAATCTCCAGTCATGACTTGGGGGGTCCATATTGTAATTTCCTCTCCATTGATGTCACTACTTGGCGAAGATAAAATGTCCACTATCTATGCAGACTTCAGTGTACTCAGGTGTCCTTTTGGTCACATGAATGTATAAATGTTTTATAGCTCTAACCAAATCCCTTCATTGGAATTCTTGCCAGCTACCACTTCCATTGAGGCATGTCCTCTCCAAATTGGCTATTTGTTAGAACGGATACTGCACATCTGTCATGATGTCTGCCTCCCTCCCTCTGCTAACTTGTTTCCAATGTTTGCCTCCCTCACCACTGCTAACTTGTTTCCAATGTCTGCCTCCCTCACCACTGCTAACTTGTTTCCAATGTCTGCCTCCCTCCCTCTGCTGACTTGTTTCCAATGTCTGCCTCCCTCACCACTGCTAACTTGTTTCCAATGTCTGCCTCCCTCGCCACTGCTAACTTGTTTCCAATGTTTGCCTCCCTCGCCAATGCTAACTTGTTTCCAATGTCTGCCTCCCTCGTCACTGCTAACTTGTTTCCAATGTTTGCCTCCCTCGCCACTGCTAACTTGTTTCCAATGTCTGCCTCCCTCGCCACTGCTAACTTGTTTCCAATGTTTGCTTCCCTCACCACTCCTAACTTGTTTCCAATGTTTGCCTCCCTCGCCACTGCTAACTTGTTTCCTATGTCTGCCTCCCTCGCCACTGCTCACTTGTTTCCAATGTCTGCCTCCCTCGCCACTGCTAACTTGTTTCCAATGTTTGCCTCCCTCGCCACTGCTAACTTGTTTCCAATGTTTGCCTCCCTCGCCACTGCTAATTTGTTTCCAATGTTTGCCTCCCTCGCCACTGCTAACTTGTTTCCAATGTCTGCCTCCCTCGCCACTGCTAACTTGTTTCCAACGTTTGCCTCCCTCGCCACTGCTAACTTGTTTCCAATGTCTGCCTCCCTCGCCACTGCTAACTTGTTTCCAATGTTTGCATCCCTCGCCACTGCTAACTTGTTTCCAATGTTTGCCTCCCTCGTCACTGCTAACTTGTTTCCAATGTTTGCCTCCCTCGCCACTGCTAACTTGTTTCCAATGTCTGCCTCCCTCGCCACTGCTAACTTGTTTCCAATGTTTGCCTCCCTCGCCACTGCTAACTTGTTTCCAATGTTTGAATTACAAGTAGTTTAAAACATGTGGCAACCGCAAATGATTAATTGAAAGTGTATGTATCCAACTCGGAGTGACATGCTTTCACAACATGCACCATTAGCAAACATTGTTTTACACCACAGTCTGATGCCGTCTGGTGTGGAACAATTGGAAAGTAATGCAAATTTGTTCAAGTAGTATATGCTTAGTCAAATATGGTAATTTGTTTCCACTCGTAAACATGCATACCATACAGAGTATATTGACAGTTTCTATGAAATGTTAATGCACTTGCCCCAGTCTCAGGACAAGGATCAGCAGTACACATACCAGTATGCATTTTTAATCAAGCCTGATATCACAATCAGAGAGACCGAAACTAACTTTAACCTTGAACGGGAATGCATTTGCTGTCTGTCTGATAAAATCATCAAATTTGTATACATTTTATTGTCAGGCACTAAATTCCACCGAAATAGAATTGTGCAATTAGTGGTCTGACATATTTTTGCAGGTAGAATTTTAAATGTTTTATGCATGTCAATGTTGTTTGCCTTTGTATTTTTTAAACATTAGAGTGACTTGCAAAATTTGCCAAACATTAGTTGTTAGATCAACTCTGATTGGTGAATGGAGACTTGCCCGTATTGGGATAACAGAAATCCTAGAACGGATTTTACTGGTTGATACTGATACAAAGGCCAATTCTATGTTTCTGCAGATGGATTCACCTTCAGGCAATAATGAAACAAGTTACCACAGGTTAATGAGTATAGCCATCTAAAATGCATTTTATTAGTTCACATATTTTGGAATAAACTTACACTAATTACTATAATTATATTAATTCATGTATAGATAACATTGTCAAATGGAAGTGATACAAATTACACATCTACAAATTACACACAAAGTCCTACATCATTACGTAGGACTTTGCCTATCACTTTAAGTAGCAGGGTTGGGTTGAATTACAGTCGTCAATTACACAGCATCATAAAATCTCAATTACAATTATAACACTTCAGAAAAATATTAATTACAATAACTGTGCAAAAATCAGTTAACAAACATTTACAATTACATTGTTTAAAAGCTCAATTAGAATTATGACTCTTCAAAACACCATCTACAATGCTGCATAAATTGCAATTTTTTATAAGGTGAATCATAAAAAAAAAATTTGTAAAGGAATATTATGTGTATCGCTCATTCTAGACATAGATTTAGGTGAATTCATGCTTATGTTTACAATTTACACTTACATTTAAAATTACAGTAATTAAATGCTTTATACAATTACATAATTCAAAATAAAATCAGTTACAATGTAGATTACTTTGAATTGCTCCCAGAATGCAGCACATTTATTAGCCTGAAAGCATTTTAATTCAAGTGTATTCAGGAACTATATGAATGCCTGTTATTATTATTATTATGGTTCTGAGCCATTATGCACTTTCATAGAGAACTAGCAAAGTGCATTAAGATCTACCAAAAGGCTTATGTAGCCGATATGTAATGGATGCCTTCAGCTGCCAAATCCACTCACATTTAGTAGGGTTTGTGTACGCTACTGATGCATAAATATGTACATTAACATTTTTATCTCAAAAGAAAATATGAAAACATAATTATGAATAGGCCTATGATGTATCAGATGCCCAAATTCGATCCTCGTCTACCAGAGAAATACTGTAATAATTTATATTATGTATACATGTGCACAGGTATACCATTGGTATTAGCCACCAAAGAATTTGTTGAGGCATCAATATCACAGAAATATTGGATATTTGCTTTCTATCGCGGAATATCTGATCACTGTATGTTAATACAATAACACACAAGCATTCCTTTGACACATCTTTTTTATGCCAGGTTCTGCCACAGAAGCTCAAATCCAAATGCACTCACACAATATGATTTATACCACCAGTTTCCATCGCAAATGGTGGAAATGCAAAGACCACATGCTCTAGTCCAGTTGGAATCATAATGGTAATTTGACCAAACGTTATGTCAGTTGCACAAAAATGCAAGACATTTGCTTTCTATTGCAGGACATGAGCCATCTGCTCAAAATGCAGGACAGGTGTTTACACAAGTGATGTGTTTGCATGTTTTCAATGGTGTTTTTACTTAACCCCTATGTACGAGTGCATTGCCTTGCTTCATATCTATATCGCCATTTTTTAAAATAAATTTATTTTGACACCGCATATCTCTAAAATAAAAAGTTAATTAATTAAAATACATTATATTAGTGAATATAATTATTACAGGCATTATATGGCACAAAATTACATAAGATAACATTACATAAGATAGCATTACGTACGATAATACATGATCTTGTAACTTGTTAATAATCCTCTCTACATTTCATTATGATAATTTTTCCTATTTTCTGTTCATGTGCTTGTTATTCATTTGCAAGTACTGTAAATAAAATTAATCTTAAATTTGTCACACATACATAATTCATTCGTGGAAAACCCAAACTTTTGTATCAAGTTGTCTTGCTTGGCTCTGTACATTACATACGTTTCGTTTGAGCTGCGTGAGTTGGCCATGTATTGGAAAAGCCTAGATTACAGACACCATTCATGTGCAGAGTGTGGCAGAGTTGATCTGAATGGCACTAATGGGTTCTATATTTACCACATTCATAGATTAGCTGTCTATCTCTCTGATGTTTGATAGTCAAATAAGCCAATAAAATAGTTTATCTTCTCTGAAAGGCCATGGCAGAAACATGTGCAAGCGCTGCTCCACATGACTCATTCACTTTCAATAATACACTGCTGGTAGTTTCTGAGGTTGTTGTGTCACTTAGATGCAAGTTGTCAAAGCCAGTTTGACCTGTGCTAGATATGTGCACTTATGTTTGTAAATAAAAGAAGACATATCACATTACATGTGTATTGTTGTTATTTGGTACCAATCTACATAGGTCTTAGAGTCATAACAGTTAATATTTCCCTTGCATAGATTAATATTTCCTTGCTGCCAATAAAAGTTGGCATGCTTTTACGATATACTCTGATCTATATTCTGAGTCTTACTTGTATAAATGAATATATTTAAAGTAGTTTTTATAATATTTTAGTATATTTAATTTGTTGGCAGTTTCATGATAATTTTTTACTTTTACTTGTATTACAAACTATATTTAAAGTAGTGTTACAGAATATTTTAACATGGTTATTTTGTTAGCATTGTTTAGCATTTGTGTAGACTATTCTCAGTATAATTATTCTCTTAGCAATGTTATGTCCTGTAAAATACTACTATGTATGTAAAGCGCCTGAGAGCAATCTTGATTGATCTGGCGCTATATAAGTACTTTTATATGTATTATTATTATTATTTCTGTGCAAGGACAAAACCTGTTCTATTCTTTAGCAAAGTTTCCAGACAACTGTGTAATGTACAGCTGTATAGATCAGAGCCGGAGAGCACAGATTGGGATCATGGTCCACCATAAATATGGTGCCATAATACGTGATTGGGATTGCAACAATGAATCATTGAACCTTCTGTATTATTGTATAATGCATGTGGAGAGGAAAATGGTGGTCTGGAACTATGAGCTGTAACACTAGGTTGTGTGTTCTAGATCAAATCGAATGAGGCAATGGACGAACATGAGAGGTTGTCGCTGCGGTCACAATCACGGACGACATCCCGACAAACCAGTCCTCGACTTGGGTCTCGCAAAAGTATGTTCAACCCATATGTCCCAGTTCAACACGTGCACACGTCAACATTCTTGTACCTCATGTCCGTATTGAATAAAGCCATAGTTCAATGTGGTCACACTTTTCAGCTTTGTGTTTTCATCTCTTGTTCTGGTATGTTTGTCCTGTTTGGCAAGGTAACTGCATACAGTGTTGGTCAGTTCATTCAACTGTGTAAATAGGTACTAAGTAATGGACAGGTTTATGAGGTAGTCAACAATGATAATAATTAGGTACAGTGGCGTATTTGAGATCTTTGAAGGGGGCCAAGCTCTGTTACCCATTAGTTTGTAATGCTACTGTGTAGTGGTGCAAAAGGTTATTCAAGAATAACATCTTATTCAAAGGCCATGTGCCCACCCCCCCAATTACGCCACTGACAGGGCATTTGATAATTATATAGTGATTTCAACACAAATTCTTACCCATTCCGTATATTCTGCTCTCGCTTGACACTAATTTGAACATGTACAGAATAAAATTAATTTAGAATATTTTTGTAATTGTAATCAGATTCAAATTTGTCCAGTGTACATAATAGTTAGTGTAACAAAAATGTCAGGGTTATGTAGCCTAGGTCTTCAGACTGAACCCAGCCCTACTTCTCAGGCTGGTTATTTTGCTGAGTCAGAAGTCCCCGGCTACAAATCTATCAATGCATTGTGTGTGTGTGTGTATATATATATATATATATATATATATATATATATATATATATATATATATATATATATATATATATGGCTTTCCATTCAGAATGCAAGTTATTCTGCTAGGACACGCACAACGCCAGTTCTTGGGCATTTGTGTCGTTTACTGATACATTAATATTTAATGGAACGACTGGATTCATCGTGGAATTTGTCTATTGTCGGACTGAATGGTTTTAATTAATTCATTTTCAGTTGTTTGATACATTGCCTTCTGTGTTGACTATATCAGTTACTTCATTTATATGAGGGTAATTTATATTACACTCAGTAAATTATCAGAAATAAACTCATTAAAGTCTAGTTAATAATGTACTATGTAAAATGGTTGTGTGGTTAAATGTGACTGAACTGGTACTAAGTGGGCCACAGGGTAACAGTGTCCACCTTCAGTCAACCCAAAATGCTAATATTAACCTCATATGGAGGTATGGTCTTGTCACTTCAAGAGGCTTCATACATACAGTACTTCATTTAATGAAAAAGTTCATATACATTTTTTTGCATGCCTTTCCAAATAAAAAATCAGCAAATCATGAAAGGTACTTCTAGAAATCACTCACTGATCACCACTTAAGAGTTCTCTTCATCACAAATATCATTACAATTAACTTTGCTGCTTAAACACAAGAGGGTGTTTCCTTCTTATGGTTTCATGTGATATACATGTCTCAACAAAATATGTTGGTATTCTATTGGCACATTCAAGTTCAACTGATATCTTAATGAGAGCTATGTTACATAACTAAATCAATGTGCTAATGACATATCACCTGCCATTCCCCTGACTTGTGACAGGAATTTATTAAGTACTGTTATCCACATTGCCATGGTGGCAACAGTCTGTTGAGACTGATTGCCCATTGTGCCAGAGGCCACCTGCATAACACGTGAGCCACTAATTAGAAGCAGAGTTTGGCTTTTCTAAATGCAGGAGAGACTTTCCAGGGTTTAGACAGTTGGGGGGAGGATTACGAAATTCACACATCACAAGTAATCCACACTTTCCAAGGGACTCTTTATGTGGAATTATGTCTAATTCATTTTATAAAGTCAAAATTCTGGCCCAGCTTAGCCTTTTTCGAGGGCAGTTCTGTGTCATTGGCATACATCCTGTAGTATATCTGGAAAATATTAACCAGATACAACCCAATATGCTGACATATTTCTTAATTATTATTCCATGCAAATAATATTTCAAAGATCTAATGATCCTACTTGCATGTACCAATCAAAACTCTTTCCATAATAACTAGTAACAACAAGGATTTTTTTATAATCCCTACACCAAATGTGTACACTTGGGAATAGTTCTTAAAAACAGGCTTTATGTTACATGTTTTTGTACATGTGTTTGTACATGTGTTTGTACATGTTTTTGTACATGTTTGATTAGGAGTAAAAAAATACTGTTCAGCTGAAACGGCTCCAAGATGGCCGTAAACTTGGTGTATTAAAAAATGGCCTCTGAGAAATGTTGTCATTGATAATCTAGAAACTAGTTATCAATAAATCTTACTGATAGACTCACAGTTGTGTTTTGCATTACACTGAATATCATAAAGTATAAAGCAATGCTGGTTTCGAGAGGCTTCATTATTCAATATACAGTGAATATAAACTAACAACAGTTCCTGTATTGGCATTAATCAGACACATTCATAATATAATGGTACATAGCCCCCAATTTATTTTTCAACACATTCGAAATCCGATTTAATAAAACATAACTATTTTTTTATTTATCTGAAATAAAAAAATTCTGTCTCAAAATCCACTTACTTTTTATTGTCAACTCTAGTACCTGTTGTTTTGGAAACACATCCTTATATATATATATATATGTATATATATATATATATTACAATGGCAGTCGGTTCTGATTCCATCCAAGCCAATATATTTGATACTATTAATATATATATATATATATATATATATATATATATATATATATATATATATATATATATATATATATATATATATATATATATATATATATATATATATATATAGTGGAATCAGCTTAACAGAGTCACATATCACAGAATCAGCCGTTTAATAGTATCAAATATATTGGCTTGGATGGAATCGGATTCGACTGCCGTTGTAATAAAAAGCACATGCACTGCTTGGAAACCAGCCTCTTAGTAGAACACAACTGCTCGGGCCCAACGTGATTTTGTTCAGCCAAATCCACAGCATATCTAAAATACTTCCGCAAATCAACTTGCAAATCAATTTGATAAATAATTGCAAACTTTAGAATACCTGTTTGACAAGTGATGTGCTGATCGTATCATTCTGTTTGACGTGGCTTTAATGGGGTAATAATGGTATCAGTATTTTTTTAAGAATACCTAAAATACTGCTGCATATGCAGAATAGTGCACGGTAATTGATTTAAATTCTATAATTTCAGATGTTGTTCATCCGACGGACACAGATGGAAGTGGATCGGAAGGTGCGTCGTCCAGTGGTAGAAATGGCCGGCAAGCTTGGTCACCGAGCACTGTAGACGACTTTATACCCGAGGGTGTAGAAGATCCTAAAGAAGTCCTTTCCGAGGAAACTGTAGGACGTAATAAGACTGTAAACGGAAATGATGTTGCTTCGAGTGCCGCATCTGACTCCAATTCTTCTGTGTTGCCGAATCAGCGTGAAAACAACGCAGAGGTCAATGGCAATAATTTGGATCAACCGGACTCCAATGGTATTGAAAATGGTTCAGCATTGTCACCTGCAGATGGCGTAACAAGGAGAAAAGGGGGGAAGTCGAAATCAAAGTCTACAAACTCCACAGATGTGGTTGACACTGTCGTCAGTAACGGCTGACGTTTAATTAGTGCTGACTTTTTCTGGTGTTTCACCAAATTTATGCCATATTAATTTTTCCGCATCGTGTCATTTGTTAGGCTGAATTAGCTCGGCTTCAACGCACAGAACTACAGCCTGAGCTTAGAAGTGAGTTGCAAACTGTCTTTATGACTGCATGTAAAGCCCGCTATACACATATCGACTTTTAGTCGCCAACAGTTTGTCTGCTGACAACATTTAATAGTTAGCAACTACCCATCAACCGACCGTCGGCTGACCGATTTTTTAGTTGCCAGACATCCACAAAAAGGGCTGCCAGCTGTTGGTGGAGAACATCCACATAACGAATACACTTGAGTTGAATTGAAAAGTAGTCGCCAACATTTTGGCAACTGAAGAATCTGTATGTGTATGGCGGGCTTTAGAGAAGGCTTAACTGTTACGTAACATTCTGACGTAACCACTTTTGTTGGGGGGCCGACACACTCATTCTACCCAACAGGTGTGCGTGTGGGCGAGCAAGCAGTCTCGGCCAAATGATATTGGCCTGCGTCTGGCACGTGGCCAAACACAATTGAATTACACTGCAGCTAATAAAGCAAGCTGACATAAACACACATCACGGGACCGGTTTCGTGAACAAACTGTCCTGAAAATCGTAACGTTATTGCAAGTTGCATTTTACTATGTTGGTTTGTTCCTTTATCCATCTCTACAATGTTGTTGAACGCTGAGATGAGACATTTAAGGAACACGTTGATTCGTTTTGTGAAATGTACACTTTCGAAGTACATAGTAATCCTCGTTTGTAAACAGCTGTGTTTAATATTAGAATTACCATGACCACAGTGTAGTGAGATGTTGACGCCCTGGTGGCTCTTCGACAAGAAGACGTAGTATACAACTGTATGGTTGGGCCATGTCCGTGGTGTATTATGTGCAACAAGGTACGTGCACCACCCTAAGTAATATCGTATGACTGTTTGTTATTGTTACATATTAACTGCCCAACTGAATTATACTAATTCGACTTGTTGTCACATTCCTAACTTGTATGCTTAGTAATTTATTGAACACGCGATTGTTGTTGAGTTCGAGCAATATGGATGCTAGCGCAATTATAATGACATGTTAATGTGTGTTACCACTTTGTTCATTGTAAATACAATCTCGGCCGACTTTCGTAGCTTTTTATTGTGGCTACCCACTATTTGTGGAGTTTTTTATTAGCATATTCTGTTCACGTATATCCATTTATTTAACTAAATACTGTTTTGATTCTTCCGTCTATAAAACTGACGTCTGCAATTGTAGATCCGGAGGTTTGTTCGAGTCCCTTATTACAGTGGATACGTCATGTTGTGTACTCTCCTAGTAACGTACTCTCCTAGTAATGCGTGTCTGTTTAGCGTAAGAATTATGTCCATTCGTTATGTCAACTGAATTGTATTAAAACATTTATCCAAATGTTGTGTTCTTCATTCAGTATTTCTCCAAATGTGCTCTTCTTATTTAAGTATTTCACAGTGTTGTGTTCTTTCAGTGTTTTGCCCTTTGTCCGTTCAGTGGTCGTTACGTTCTGCGTCCGGACCATTTAACCATATGTTGCTCCTTCATTAAAATGGTGCTATACATACATACATACATACATACATACATACATACATACATACATATATATATATATATATATAACTTTCCTTCCATTGTGGGCATCATCTATAAATTCTAACTTCGATTATATTATATTTTGATAGTTAATCACTTGAATATTTTGATAGTTAATCACTTGTATTTGCACGGCTTCTAACTCAACGAACATTTCAAGGCAGCACTGGAAATGAGAATTGGGCGTGGACGCATATAATTATGCATTCTTTAAATGGTTTAACTTCTCATATTAGTTATCTACTGTGAACTAGTGAAACACATACTAACCAGGATTTCAAACATCAAACCTTATTACATAGTTGTAGTTAATTATATTGTAATATATAAAGGTGTGAAATGTCATGCCAGTTACTTTGTAAAAGACACTAGTCTTAATATAAGACATACCAACCAAACCACAACAGTAGTGCACTATTCTGGTGACTGTTTCGGGTCCGTCAGAAGAGGGCCATGATTCTGCGAAGCCTAGCTTATTTATGATATCCGAAGACTATACCGATTATATAACCCTAATAACTAAATGTGACAAACGAATCAATGTCCCACTAAAATACACACTAGTAATGATGCATGCTTTGCCATGAGTGTTGTGACTGTTATGCAGTGATGCCAACTGAAACGTCTGCCAGGAACCACCGTCACTTGGCCACATCAAGCGTAATGTCCATCTCTGTGTAAGACTGTTTCATGGTGTCGCTGCACAACACATCCATCTCATGTAGACGGTCAGGGGACAGGGCAAAGTCGTCCGGTCCCTTGCCGCATCCTCCCCTCCCGGGCATGGCCGGGAACCCCACGTGTACCATCAGTTCAACCGTGGCGACCCCGTCGCGGTTGGGTGACGGGTTCTTTTCGATATGCTGAAACGCCATCTGAAGACGATGTTGAAGTCGCTCGACTGTCATGTTGCTGCCCATCGTTGCCATGCCAACGAAGCCATCAGTCGACCTGAAGGCATAACGGACGGACATTTTATCATAACAAAACAGCGGGCATACATAATCAGTCTTGATGATAATAACCAACTGAAGGAATTTGAGTAAATGGCATCAAGAGCGATGGAGACAAGTTTTCGAGAAGGTGGAAAAGAATTCGTGATGTTGGAACCAATCTACCTGACGTCGTGCTGCCGGAAAACGGCACGCGCTTCACGGGCGAAGCCGACCACCTCGAGGCTGAACATCCGTCTCGTCTGGTCAAGCCATACACATCCGTCAATATCCAGCTCGGACGGTATCCTCGTCCTCTCAATACCGGCCTGCCTCAACGTCTTAGCCACAACGTCACGCACACCTAGACGGACAAACGGATGCACCAATAACCCATAAGGGTTAAGGATAATCGGAAAGACAAGGAAACAACGCTGCGCTGTGCAAATGGTAGATCGAGCATATTGGATTTCTGAATATTATAGCTAGTTAATAATTCGCACGCACGAACTACACGTTGTCACAAGCTCGTGCAGCTTTATTAGAAAATAATTATGTTCCTATTAAAAAAACTCTGAGTGTATAATAGTCATTATTGGCCATACCTATATAACATACATGACATGGAACGTGTAGGGTTAAGACTGCGTTCGACAAGATGAAACAAACAGCTGTGCGACGGCGATTAATTAACAGGCACGTGACGTACACTTTCGGTTTAAAACAAGAAGTAGATGTAAATATTGGGTACCCGTAAATATTAGAGGCTTATCAGTTTAATCCATAGCTTTACAGCACATGACCACACTACAAGCACTTATACGTGATAACCAAAAACATAATTATCAGCATGTTCGTCATAAATCGCTCTCCAAATGGCTTTTAATCGGTCATGATGATGTCGATTTACATTGTGGAATTCCAACACGATCTGTGCAGATAAAATGCTATTCTGAAAAGGATCTACTTGAAATAACTGTCAACGGTTATGCTGATAACGATCAGGTGGTCCTTTCAGTTGTGTAGATTATTTCAATGTGTTGTTCTGCAGTAATTATATCACAACTGACTTGATATAGGGCCTAACACAATGTCCACGATGTCGCGACGACCAATAGATATACAAATTGTGAACTAATGACTACGCACCTGGAAATACATGCACATGCTGGTGTCCGTCCACGTAATTTGGCAAGTTTCCAGTGAGACGCTCGAATTGACATATCTGCGCGTGCAACTCATGCGCCACCTGCGGCACAACGGGAACACATGCAGGAAATCGATCAGAACAGGAAAGTACGGGGACCTGTACAACGATTGCAGCATGCTGATAAGTTCTGTGAAATCGGGATAACTTAGGCCGTGTTCACATCTAATTTTCAGCCGAATTACGACGCGGATCAACTAATTCGAGTTAAGCCGGATCAAACCGCCAACCGAATTAGTGCACCAGATATATATTACCCTAACTGCAATTAATGTTCTTTGTGCCAGATCAGCCAAGTAAATTACTTTATGTAGTTGGAGATGATCCTGTAATCAAAGGATTATCTTTATTGCAATTGTGGAAGAAGCCAGTGACATTAGGACCTGGACATGTTATTACAATTGAGGATATTTGAAAGAAGCCATCTCAACAAGGTTTCTTTTGAACTGCATTTACCATGGAGAGTTGGAGTGACTCCATTTTTCTATAAAACTGGATGCACAAGCCAGAGTTGTCAGAATTCACTTATAACTTCACCATGGAAATTACTACTAGCATCTGAGGAGGTCAGAAGCTATGTTTTGAGTGTCATGCCTACACCAAGAAGGGGGACCAACAAGATTACTCTTCAATGGGAGTGAAGCCAGCGTCAATCCTGATCATGCAAGGGTGCTGTGGTCACTGATCTGATCTCCAGATCAACAAGACTGCCTGCAACCATGATGGTGACACGGCACAGATAGAAGCTGCCAAAGTCCGTGAGGACCTGACAACTAAGGCAGTTAATATCAGGGGCAAACCAGCTTATCTCTGACTCGTTACTGTCCACCACTGTTCGTGGAAGCATCACCCCAAGAAATAAAACTGCAAGCTGATTTTTACTTGTCAACTATCATAGAAAAAAGGGGCAGATGTCTGGGGGGAGGCAAATATACTAGGAGGCAGATGTCCGGGGGGGGGCAAGTGTCCTAGGGGCAAATGTCTGGGGGGGGCATGTGGCCGCAACCCATTTATATCACTATCAGTTGTGGTATCATTGATATTTCATCAAATTTACATTAAAGTTTGAGTCTTCAACATCCTAATCTCCAACATGTATTCTCCATGGGGAAATTTTTAATTACTACAAAGGGCAAACCCTACAGCCACATGTAACAGCATTGTACAGGTGACCAGTGACCTGTTTAGTTTGGGAAACTTGTGGGCTGAACATTAGGCTTGGATAAACAAGGGGCTGCATTCAAGTGGGGCAGGCTTCCTCTCTCACACAAAGGGAATGAGCAGGCAGGTGCCCTTAATTGGCAATCTCTGTAAATAAACCTTGTCCACTGAGAAAGAAAATGAGGACTGAATGGTCTGATTTTGGTTTTACTGTCTGTTACAGTAACTTAGTATTTCTTTTTGATGCAAATGCTTGATTATATTGTTCTTGTTCACAATGTTTCCACAACAGAGTAGACAGTGTCTATGCTGTAATGTTGACAGCATCCTGGCTGTTACCAGATTCAGGGTGACATGCTAAAAGCAGACAAATATGATTTTAAAAGTAAGTAAATATAAGGGTAAAGATTAACAGTATCAAGTCAATAATTCCAACAAAATCAATTCCAATTCCTAAAAAATCAATTCCAAACAAAAATCATTTCCAATTCCAACTAATTTTCGAAAATCGATTCCAATTCGGGAACTAGAATTGAGGGTCAATTTCAATTTCGGAATTGAATTGACCACATGCCTGAAGTATATTCATGACAATATCTTGTCTCTGTGTACTACAGCAACAGTCATGAACAGTATAATTGAATTGAAACAGGCTTATGTCTGTGGGGCTTTTGTCGGGAGGGGCTTTTGTCCATGCACCATACTATCTAGCAGATGCTTTCAGTATAATACCTAATAATTATATATATATATTTACATATATATATATATATATATACGTGTGGGCAGGTATGCGTGTGTGCGTGCAGCATTTATAAGGTAAAGATGTCACAAGCATAGATCTGCATTTGGTCCAATAACAATATTAATGCATTGTTATCTAAATCGGGTGTCATATAAAATAAGGAACCCCATAGAAAGTGTACCTATGGGTCCATATTTTGTTATGGAATTTGGACCCCTTATAGAATTTTGACCTCCCTGGCCCATTAAAAACAGTGCAATTGTGATTAGATAATATAATGCACTTTGGAGCTAGGATGCTACAATTTTGGTTACATGCGTTTGGTTATCTTACCAGTGGCATTCGTCAAACTGACCAAACAGATTAATTAAAAACATTAAGAGATCAGTGTAACACCCATTGGTTGAATTAACATGGCTCCATAGGAAACATGCTTTTCCCTGTGGTTGATTACTTTATATATTCTATATGACACTGGCACTCTTATATACTAAAAATAATATATACAAGAGAAAGTTTCTCATATTGTGATTCATTTTTATTATGCAAAAGATGAATTTTGTAAACTGTTCAAGTCACTGTATATGTAATCTTTTCAGATGAAGGATTCACAATTGGTTCGTACAAGTACAGGTACTAGTTTTGAAGCATCCAGCGCTACGGGTGATGCCGTCAATCTTGACATTACGGATGTCACCTTTAGTGCCATCACTGTTACTACTGCTGTGACACCGTCGACAACTGATGCTGAAATGCAAATCGATCCGGTAGCGATATTTCAAGTGCGACACTTCGCGAATGCTGCTGTAGTCATGGATGACATTATTGCACCAATGAACGTTGATCTATGTGAAGTTTCCATCAGATTCAGTGAGAACAAAGACATTGGTGCAGATGATGCACAATATGTGATAACATCAACATAACCGAGGGTGACTCAAGCAGCTCCGACACCTATGAGAAAGATAAGAAGTTTGTCATTCGTGAGAAAAACTTATGTCACTTTTCTCCACACCACACACCAAACAGCCATAAACTGTGACACAGGTTGTACTCATGTCTGATCTATCAGCCAAGGTCTTTCGGATACGTGGGTGTCTGTCAGAGGCAAGAGTGCTGGATGAGTGAAAGGTGAATTGAATCTATTAGGTGTACATGTACTATCAGTCAGAATAAGTAGTGTATTGGTGTATATTTACTGTCAGTACTGTATTGGAACAGATTATTGGTGTGCAAGTATTATCAGTCAGAACAAGTAGTATATTGATACATATGATTGGTGTACATTTAATGTCAGTACTAGTAGTGTATTTGGTAGAGAAAGAGACGCTTGGTTTACATTTGCTGTTGGTAGGAACAAGTAGTAGATTCAGTCAGAACAAGTAGTATATTGGATACACATGATTGGTGTACAATTACTGTCAGAAGAAGTAGTGAAATGGTGCAGATTCCAGAATGAGATGATTGGTGTACATTTTCTGTTGGTAGGAACAAGTAGTGTATTGGTATGCATGATTGGTGTACATTTACTGTCAGTCAGAACAAGTAGTGTATTGCCATTGGTACAGATGATGATGGTGAAACAGTTGTATTATTATTATTAAAATGCCTTGGCTTTATAAATATTAATTATTTCCTAAGCTATAAACTACCAGTATATTTGGTATGTTCTGGCATAATAATGATGTGTGTAACTGTGATATCCATGTTCCAGGTTGTATTTCCCGGTGGTAGAAGTCACCGTTTTTAGCCAATGTTTAGTCTTGGTTTCAGTCGTTCAAGTTAGCCTTATTTCTTTGGTAATTGTTTTTCTATGTGAATAAACTTTTGATATATTTTATGTTGGTCTCAATATAAATGAAATTGTGTGTAGTGACATGCAAGGTGCTGCAGGTAACATTTTTGTTGACAGAAGTGGGATATGGATAAGAAGGCATTCACATCATTCAGTTATTAATATTTTAGTGGGGATTTTTGTAGTTTTCCAGGTTGTTTTTTGACCTGCTGCATACTGTGGGTGCCTCACAATTTGTCTATATCAGACTATCTGTACACTCACCTGTGTCAGGTCAATCTCCATAGCTAAACTTTCCATCAATTCAATTCGGTTCAGAATAGACATCGCAGATCCTTCCCATATCGCAGGATGGGATTACTTGTCTTGCCTTTCCTGAGCCTTAAATATAATTTGTCAGGGTTAGTTGATAGCACTAATTCTATAATTACCATAATAGTTGCAAAACTGTGAACATTACATACTGTCAGTAGTTAATTATTGTTATTTAAATGATTACATTGCACCCAACAACAAGGTGTTGTGGTGTGTTACAGAGAGGGGTGATTACAAGTATGAATATTAATGTAATCATGATTACAGTAATTATTGCAATCACAATTAGTAATGTAATCGTGATTACAATCATTATTACGATTACGGTAACATTTAAGAATATATATATTCACATAATGAATTAAATAAACCCTCATGTTATTATTGTCATCAATGTTATTCAACACAAAATCAAACACAATATTAAAATACAGTCACGGTACACTTCATTAGATTAGATACAAAATAGAGAGAAAAGCCTGCTTGCATTGCAGTTCGGACCTCGCCCTCGGGCTAGGTAAAAGAAATATGCAGAAAAAATAGGGTTATTAAAATGGCAATGATTCGATAACAATTGAATTACTGACCTGCTAGCTATAGGGCGAATCAATGAGTCGGCACGCACGCAAAGCATGCAACGACAGCAGACCAACATCTAGCACCGCCCTGTTTGTGCATATCACAACAAAATCATCGTCTTCGCCTTCGTACGGTGATGCAAGCACCAACGCGGTCGGGCACACGGTGCTGCATAGCCAATTAGCCATAGACATAGCCTAGCCCTAGGCATAATGGCTTCATCGGCGCAGCATGATGACTCAACGTAAACGTGCGCAGACATCGGGACGCAGTTTCCACAGGATCACCACATCACATTACCTAGTCAGGAATCGTTGACAGTCAAAGCGCTGTTGTCATTTTTCCTGAATCCAACGTCAACAAAGGCGAAGCCGACTTGGAGTCTGGAGCGTGACTCGCACACTCGGTGACACTTTACGACTGTCAACCGTTATTTTCGTGTGGCCTGTCGAACTGGACGCTTGGTCTGTGGTTTCCATTTCTCCAAAGATAGACAACTATTACAGAAGTTCAGTAAATCGCTAATCGCTAGTAGCAGATCTGGTAAAACTTTCACAAGCGATGCATCTATATCTTGTCAACAAGTGAAAAATAGTTCCGGTATTCCGTTATTGCATATTCTCGTTGGTTAGCGTCTCGTGTGTTCGAGAAGTGTGGCGTTTTCCACGATTTTTTGCGTGTTTTGTTGTAATTTCTTTAACTTTTTTATTTGGAGCGAACAAAAACGCTATTTTGTTGACTTATGTAAACACTTGTATATATAATACAGAACCATATCTTTTTTCGCTCCAAAATGCCTATTTACGAAATAAATCGCAAAAAATCGAAAATTTACATTGATTAGATATACGCGACTCAAACCACTCGCTTCGACAACAAGATGGCGATACGCAGTGATGCATTTTGTCGATTTTTGTCTCGAACAAAATCAGTTTTTCAGTTTATCTCATAAATTAGCAGGTATCTGTCACCATTAATGCATAGTTATATAATATATATATATATTTAAATATACGGCATAACACAAAATTGCATCAGTTACCCTTTAAGGGAGTCCTTACACAGAGCCAAAGCAGTCTCAAACAAACGGTCTGTTTTGACAGAAACATGACTCGTTGAGTAAAGAAATGCCAAAACGTGTTACATAAGTTGAGTTTGGACGCAAATAGCATGGCCATATAGCAAGGAAAAGGATAGGCGTATAGAAAAATATTTTCATTTGGCGAGCGATTATTACCAGAATAACACACTCGTGACGTAGGTTTATCTAACAGTGTGGCGCGGCCCATGAAGTAATGATGCTGTGTGTGTCTGGCGTGATATTCTTAATCGTAGTTACACATGGTTATGTCTTAGTAACTGTTATAGGTGTTAGGGGTCATCTCAAAACATCAATGTAGGATATTAGACGAAATTACTTTCGTTTGAGGGGGGGGGGGTCAGAGGAAGTTTCGTCTGTCATCGGACATCGATATTTTACGCTTCGGACTTTCGCGCCCTGTCACTTTGTTCGCGCACACGGAGAAATGATCGCACCATTTCGTTTTTTGTTTTATGCCGTCACGCGATACGCTTTGTTAACGTACAATTTTTGGATCACCAAAAGTGACGTATATCTTTAAAAAATATTATTTTATTCAAAGTTAATGCACATAGGCAAACGATAGAGTGTGAATCGACGTAGATCGACCGATATTTTTAATATATTGATATCGTCATATCAATGTTTACAAACTTTCACCTGATGGGGGCTTAGGCCAGGTGAAAGTTATTTCATCTGTGGTAGGACACTGACGTTCTGAGATGACCCCTTACCTAGGTTTCAATTAGCGGTTTCTGGTTTGCCATATGCCATTGTCTCGGGACTAAAGTATACATTTAATTATACATACCTGCTCCAAAAGTATGTATCGCTGTTTAAGCAGTCGTTGTTGAAATTCTGTTTTCGGCCAGAACATTCCGTTGGCATTCAGCAAGCTGGACACCTCAGCCTTCGGGCTCACGGGTAAGCCTTCCGTAATATTGAAATGCAAACCTGATACAGAAATCCTCTGTTAACTGTGGTCGTCTCCGAAAAAACTTCCAACATGTTTATTATGCGTGGTACAATATGTCGGACACATCGTTTTAGTATATTTGCGGTTTCAGCACAACATTCCAAATCTACAAGTATTATGTACATGTATTATGTATGCATCTATTTTTCGCCAAGTTTGCAGACTTTTCGCGTCATTAAATACTTCAGTGATGTATGGTAGAATACGTCCGCATTCCTTTCCGTTCGAATTCAGTTGAAACATACCCCCAAACTGGCGTAGCAATCAATGCTGTCAGTCTGACATCGACAGCTAGACGAGTAAAAAATGTTTTTACTAACGAACGATCGCCAAGACACCCCGACACCCGACCCCCCGACGTAATGGCCTTCGTCCACCAAAATGTTTGAAACTGTTCCAATAGTTTCAAACATTAGTCTATAATTATAGCGAATGCATTGTTCTCGTCCATCGGTCTAGACGAGCATGAACCCGTCGAAACGTATCGAATCTGGTCGAAACCACGATAATGCTGGCTTAAATTTATCGTCGAGGCCAGCAGACTTCCAGCCAATCAGAGCTGTGCTTTCGGGTGACGTCAGTTTCCGGGAAAATTCTATTGATGTGAAACAAAATGAATTACGAAAATTTGACCACCATAATGAGGAAAAAATGCTCCCCTGTGGAACATACGAAATACAAAGACGGTAAAGAAAAAAGACTGCCTGTGGATGAGAGTGACGGAGGAGTTCGGCTTTGAAGCAAATGAGGGTATGTGAAATTTTATTTCTCGGATTTCTCCGCTATGCCGGACTATACAAATGGCGACGTAGCAGCAAGGCCGTCAGAGTTTGCTCTTCCAACAGCATCCACTCCGCCAGTTCCATCTCAGATAGGTCTTCAGAGAGTGCGCAAAATGTGACCCGACCTTGACCCGTGTTGTGTCAACAATTGAATCTCCACTACCCAAGAGCTTCGTATTCTTCGTTCACTGACGTTACAAACAATATGAAAGCCGGTAGACGAAGGTTTTGGTTTCTACCGTACTGGACAGAATGTTTGAAACCATTTGGAACTATTTAAACATTTTGGTGGACGCAGGCCTTTACGCATTCAAGGTGGATGACGTAACACGTGGAATATCGTATTCTAGCTTTACAAGAAACAGTAGGCTAGCCTCGATTATCCAGGTTCCGCGCTGTGGCGCCACCGTTTGTCGCACACATCTTAGCCTGGTGCAGAGTGGGCTTTTCGTTGTGGCACCCATATTCTGGGTGCATACATTATTAGCTAATTATAATATCATCCGGGCATTTGACAAAGAGTTAAGTTTTGTCAGTGTATACGATGCCATTCGAATTAACTTTAAACTTTTATTATATAGACGCAACTGTCCGACTGAAAAGTGAAATCATGCAAAAAAAAGTTTAGCATCTCGATAATTACGCTGGACTGGTGACAGTGAGTAACAACGAGACCATGCATCTGCTGTCAGACTCTCTTCTCGGCGGATTCACGAAGCCGAGCGAGAGTCGGATAACCGAGACTTAAAGGTGTATGTATTTCCCTACTATCGACTGTTCACGCCTTCGTCACAATATGGGGAAGACCACAGTACAAAATTGCATTGGTGGCCATGTTAAAACGTTTCGTTTGATTATAAGAAAACGTGACCATGAAATGTTCTGAAAATTTTTCACAGCAACTGTCATAAATAATCTCATTGACATGCGGACCAAGTTTTGCCAAACATCACGTACTTTCAGCTCTTTTAAAACGCCTCGATGTGCGATGCCCGTCAATAAAAAAAAAATAGCCATGTATTCATGAGCCCACGTGGCCCATATAGCAGAAAAATTTCCATAAATCCCTCCGCCTGTTAAACTAAAATAAATTCACAATTTCACAGCCAGTAGCTTCTACAAACAAACCTGTGAACATGCCTGCTCAATTGCACTTATGTCACATCATATATCACAATTTAATACGCATATCACAATTTAATACGCCCTACATTCGTGTCAAACAACTACCAGGAAGGTCAACTGTGGTCTTTCACCAATATAGTGATACCACACGGTGGGCTGGGAACCAACCACATCGGTCAAACCTATGTACAATCGCGCCGCCTTTCGGGTTATAACGGAACTAGTCGAAGCGGACAACCAGCGCACTCACCGACAGGCATATTGTGTTTCTTTGCCAAGGCTGAAGCTTCCGACGCAGCTTCTCCGTTTACAAGCACAGACGCTCTCGTGATGGCACCGCGAAGATAGCATTCGACTACGCCTCTGTTTCGCTTTTGACAGTAGCCAAAATCATCGGCGGTGATCGTTAGAAGTCGCCTCGCCATAGTCGTGGCAGCAGCAGTTTCAAGATACTCCGCTTGATGGCAGCATAGTTTACGTGCTGACGCAGGTAAAAGGGAAGTGATGGTAAAAGGTGCTAGCTAACAGCTAAACTGGTGCCCAAGTCCACCGTGCGGCGCCCCTTGTTACATGTACATGAAATGGTACTGGAATTGGGTCAAACGACCTTCACCTTGACCCGTAAAGTTCACCAGCATGGCGGCTCTGCGTGGTAAATTTGCTACTGCGTTGATTCTAAAAAAAATTATTACGTACAAAAGTTGAATGGGAATTAACGTAAATTTAACAATTGAGAGTCCTTTCATTTATATAAGTATTAGTGCTACAAGAAAGATACTGTTTAGCATTTGATACCGTCTAGAAATGTAGGAAAATCCACTTTTTGTGTGAACGTTTGTTGGTTTGACCTATTTCGACAATTACACTCATTTATGTCCAATGATTAATGACTGGATTAGAGTTTATAGTTTTTTTTAGAGACGATTGTATATATTTTTTAATGCATGAGCGTATATTTATTTATTTTTAATTAAACACAATGTTGACGTGTACTTTGCACGACACAGGCGTATGCCGTATATTTTGTATGGTTTATTCTTAAATTTTACGTGTACTTTTAATGTGTGACATGTTTGTATATTTATGACTTATGTATATTTTACTTGTATTTTATGTGTACTATACGCCGTTCTGTATTTACTGTATTGCTTTTTTATCTTATTAAACGGGATTCAAGTTGGATTCTCAATTACTATCCACGGTTCTATCTTATGTTTATGTTCCACCCGACATTGATGCACCTGAGCTTTTGTCACGAACCAATCACTTTGATTTCCGCCAATCCTAAAACCAAACTTGTGACAGTGCGCCTAAAATATTTGTTTGCAACAATTGGAATCGCTGTTTGCTTTTTAGATCCATGCATACTTTCTATCACAAAATATATACGATTAATACAATAATTGCTTTTTAAATGTTTAGTCTTTGTCCACTTCATTGTTGAATGGCCCATTTATATATGGGTCATTATGTGTCTAATAATAATAATGCACTTTATTTTTACACTCATATCCAGAGTACAACTCTGTTCAAGGGTGTTTACAATAACTAATATGTACGAAAAAATTTGCGTAATAAAATTAAACGTATAAAAAGGCTTAAACTTCATTAAAACAAAAATGTACTAAGCAAAGATAAGCTAAAACTATCAATGTACATACAAAAGCATACATACAATGAGACATTGTATAGTATAATAGTAGACACACTCAAGTATAACGCCGATGTCACGAACCGTGGGCGTCAGTGATACGGCGGACACACACACATCGGTAGTGGACATAGCAGAAGGCGAACGAAACGAAAAACGGTGGCTTCTGTTTTCGTCTCGTTGAGTAGGAGATGGTTGCAGTTCAGCCAGCGTCTTATGTCACATACATATTCGTAGATTTTTCGTAGTGCTTCTGCATGGTTCAGTGGCGGACACTCAGCCTATAGCTGAGTGTCGACCGCGTATATGTGGTAGCGGATCTGATGGCGTTCGAAGATGTCCGCGATAGGTAGAATGTACATGTTGAATAGCATCGGACCTGGAACCGAGCCCTGCGGAACACCGTGATGAATAAGTCTCGGCGCTGAAGTTGTTTCGTGTATCTTTATTGCGTTAGTTCGGCCTACGAGGTATGATGTGAATCATGTAAACACTGTCTGGCTTAGTCCGATATCACGAAGTCGGAGCAGTAGAGTGCTGTGGTCTAGTGTATCGAATGCTGCACTTAGATCTAACAGTACAAGCAACACGCCACGCCGTGATTCAATTGCCTGCGTCATGTCTTCACGAATTCGGACGTGAGACGTCTCCGTGCTGTGTCTCGGCCGGTACGCGCTCTGGAACGGGTCGTTGAAGCCGTCGACGTCAATGTGACGGCGCAGTTCGTTTGCAACATAACGTTCTAATGTTTTCGAGACAAGACTTAGGTTTGATATAGGACGGTAGTTGGCGAGTGAGTTCACGTCGAGACCACATTTCTTAAGTATAGGTGTCACTAACGCGTGCTTTATGTCTACCGGTACGACACCTGTTTCGAGCGACGTGTTGATGATATCATCTGTGCGATTAGGTCGATGTTTCCTTTCAGCAAGCTCATCGGCATCGGGTCGAGGTCGCAGGATTTCGCAGACTACTGGAGAACGATCCGTCTGATGTCTGCTGTCGTCGTCAGTGTAAATTCACAGAGTTGCACATGTTGGTGTTGGCCTACATCAGACGGCTGTCGATCGAAAGTGTTCGGCTCGGCGCGCAAATCGATGACACGACGTATATTTGAAATCTTGTCAATGAAGAACTGGTGAAATGTCTCAGCAAGGACTAAGTCATTGCGTGAGTCAGGCAACTGAACTGGTGTAGACCGGCCCAGCAGTGTGTTGGTGACGTCGAACATTGTCTTCATGTTGTGTCCGGCTTCGTGTATCACCGTCCAGAATTGACTGGCCTTCGTGGTGGTTAGTTGTCGGCGGTAAGCGTCTTGAAACGTCGTATAAATATGTCGTTGGACAACGAGTCGCGTCTTTTGCGATCGGCGCTCGGCGCGGCGGAGGTTACGGCGGAGGTTGCGCTTCGCACCGGACAACTCTTCCGTGTGCCACGGTGTCTTCGGACGACTCGTGACGATACGCGTGATGATCGGTGCGTGTTTGTCCACGATGGTCGCGATGGCGGTGTTGTAGTTGTCAATGAGCTCAACAGCGGTTCCAGAAATCACAGCGAATGCGTTGTAGATATCAGTCGCGAAAGCCCGCTTGTCGATCGACGAGTATTTTTGATAACACACTCGACGTGTCAAGCCTGTATGTTTTAACACAATAAGGTCACATTCGAGTACATGGTGATCTGTAAGGAGAGTAGTCGGCCTTACAGGTGTTGAGAGTAGGGTAGACGCGCGTGGTGTAATCAGTAGTGTTTCCACTCACGAGCGTCGCACTAGTCACGTGCTGGACAAAACCGGCATTGTCTACAAGAATAGCGAGATTGATCGCGCCGATTGAGTTGATGTTACCGTAGTGAACATAAAAGTCACCACATATGATCGATTCATTCGTGTGTGTTGCGGCTGAACTAAGAGTAGCACCCAAATCATCCAATAAGTCACGGGACAGCAATGACGGTAAATGACGTATACACGAACGTTGCTGTTTGTTTCCGGACACTGGAGTGTAACGCTCATGCCTTCAAAGGTGTCAGTCGGTAACGGAGTTTCGGAAATCATGTTAAAGGTTGACTTGAATGGGAGTCCGACTCCACCACCGCGACGGTTCCTGCGTGGCGGATGACAAAGATTGTAGCCGCCCGCCGTCAGCACATTGATTTCCGCTTTGTCGTCATGGGAGAGCCAGGTCTCTGTCAGTGCGACGATGTCTATGTGATGTTCAACAATGTAGTCTTTCATAAAGTCTGCCTTATTTCGGACGGATCGGTTGTTAATTAAAGCAAATTTAGTGTTCACTGTTTTATCTGCACCGAGTGATCCTGGCCATTGTTACTACAACAGGAATTGACTTAGTCGCTCGCTGACAGAGACCGCCAGTTTTCACTATGATGCGGTGTTGCATGACTGATGCCCAGTTGTTTTAGGTCGTAGTACACAGCCTTGGTGACACGCATTAACGATTTCGTTGACCGCTGACACAGTTGGCGTACTTGTTGACTTGTGTACGTGATCGCCATGGCGACGATCACAGTTCATTAACGATAGCGCGGTAAATAGTACACTAGCGGCTTTCCTTTAAATTACTAAAATCCAACTAAACACAAACGTCCAGGCTGTAACTTTGCCTTCACTGTAGTCCGCATACCTTCACAGTCACACAATATGTAACACGAAAGTATAGTGTAGCTTAAAAACGTAAATTAATGTCAATAATAGGGCGTCATAATTACCCTGTGGCAGCTCAAACGCACACATATCACGTGATTCGTACGAGTCTAACCAAACAATTTTCAGGAAACAAAAGTCAGAATTTACATAAATTTTAACCAATAACGAAGTGACTATAACGAAAAAAACTATAAAGTATTTACCCGCAAATTGTGTCTGAAATGGCCTATAATGTGAACCAGTTGTAATAGCCCCAAATCGCACCAGTTATTTTGACTTGGCGCCTGAGCCTAAGTATTAACAAGATTTAACAAGATTGCCACCCCAAACAACAAGTTCCAGATGGCAAGTGGAAAAGGAAACCATTGGCTTATCGAGAGTCCAACAATTTTCTCATCTATGTGTAGCCCGCCCTTATCAGATATCTGTCAATTCTATTTTTAAACATATTCACACTACTAGCATTAACACAATCATTCGGCAGTTTGTTCCATTCATTTATCACCCTCTGTGAGAAAGAGTACTTTCTCATGTCCAACCTACACTGCTCCTTGACTAATGCTGCTTTGTGCCATCTGGTTCTACTGCCTTCTAAATGTTACTCTTAAGTTCTTTTCTTGTGTTGTTCTACCTAGTACAGCGTCCCCCATTTTATATTCTTCGTCCATGTTTCCATGTCCTATGTGTATACCTTTACACTTCCCAAAATTGAATAACTTTTGCCATTTTTCTGAACATTTAACTAATTTATCTAGATCATCCTGTAAACTTTGTTTATCTGTATCATTAGTAACCTTTCTGAATAGTTTTGTGTCATCTGCAAATTTGAGTACTTTGCTAGATATGTCATCTTCCAAATCATTTATATATATTAGAAACAGTATAGGGCCTAATACTGATCCCTGTGGTACCCCACTCAAAACAGATTTCCAGTTTGAAATCTCACCATCTACTATTACTTTCTGTTTTCTGTGTGTAAGTCACTTTTCTATCTAGTTGATTACATCATTACCTATACCATGGGCTTTTAGTTTAAGTAACAATCTTTGATGTGGTACTTTATCGAAAGCTTTCTGAAAATCTAAGTAGACAACATCCACTGGTGACCCGTCATCTACCCACTTTGTAATTTCTTCAAAAAAACATAATAGATTAGTTAGACATGACCTTGCTTTTAGGAACCCATGTTGAGATGTATTTATTAATTTATGTTTTACAAGGAATTCCACCATGTAATCTCTAATTAATGTTTCGAGTAATTTACATACAACTAATGTTAAACTCACTGGTCTGTAATGTTCTGGCTTGTTCCTCGATCCCTTCTTAAACAGCGGCATAATGTTTGCCTCTTTCCATTCTGAAGGAACTATTACTTCTTCTATTGACAAGTTAAACAAATTTGCATGTGGTGTACTAATTTGCTCAACAATTTCCTTGAGCAGTTTTGGTGGTATCCCATCAACTCCAGGTGATTTATTATCTTTCATCTTCTTAATTTTCTTTGCTATCATTTCAGGAATTACAAATAACTGGCCTAAATGTTCTGATGTATTGCCCTCAAATTTAGTAAATGGAACTGGAAGTGAGCTGATATCTTCTGTGGTAAAACACTGAGCTGAAATACTCATTCAGGACCTCTGCCATTTGAAACCCGTCTGAAATTATGTTTCCCCTGTTGTTTTGCAGTGGTCCGACCTTATCTCGAACTTTCTGTTTACTCCTTACATAAGCATAGAAACTCTTGCTGTAATTTTTTATATTACCTCCCAATTTTTTTTCAAAGGTTCTTTTAGATTTTCTAATTTCAGTTGTAGCTAGGTTAAGTGCCTCTTTGTAATTTGCATAGTCTTCGTCCTTTCTGGTACGCCTGTAAGTTAGGCTCCAACTGACTAACTTGATTGCAATGCAAACATGAACCACGAGCGACAAAAAAATTTGCGTTACTGTAATAGTCAGCTATACACCCATATATGCTATATGTATGAAACTGAAATCAACACAATGGTTTACCAGTATCAATAGTGTTACCGCTCACTGTGAATAGCACAATGGCCCATCATTTGTAGTCTTTCAACTTGGTCATTCATTAGGGAGACCAGGGGTGAGTTGACCAATACCTTGTGCCAGCCGAGATACTTGCCGTGTAATATATCAAGTACACGAATAGTTTATACGAGGGTTTTTTATACCCTGTGGGAAGTATTCCAATCACATTACGTCCATCAGCAATGTTCTGGGTGCAGGCAAACTGTTTTTCTATCAGTTCAAACTCTAACAATTTAATGACCCTTTTGCTCGGTCGGCAGCACGTGCGGCTACTATGGACACCAATTCTGTAGGCGCTACCGGATGAAGCGCCAGCGACCAATCAGCATCATCATCGATACATAAATGCCCGGATGATATCTTAATGAGGTACTTACATACTTATGTATGCGCCCAGAATCTGGGTGCATACATAATTTCCGTCACAATAAAAACCCCACATTACGACAATGCGACCAGGCGAAGATGTGTGCGATAAACGGTGACACGACAGCGTGGAGCCTGGGTAACTGAGGCTACGTCAAAACAAATTAATGTTTGTTTGTGAGCTCTCATAACGAATGTAGCCGTCGCTCAGGCACCCCACCCCATGTAGCACTTACCTAGACACCCCCACCCCATGTAACACTTACCTGTACACCCCACCCGATGTAACAATTACCTGGACACCTCCACCCCATGTAACACTTACATGGACACCCCACCCCATGTAATACTTACCTGGACACCCCCACCCCATGTAACACATACCTAGACACCCCCACCCCATGTAACACTTACCTGGACACCCCCACCCGATGTAACAATTACCAGGACACCTCCACCCCATGTAACACTTACATGGACACCCCACCCCATGTAATACTTACCTGAACACCCCCACCCCATGTAACACGTACCTAGACACCCCCACCCCATGTAACACTTACCTGTACACCCCCACCCGATGTAACAATTACCTGGACACCTCCACCCCATGTAACACTTACTTGGACACCCCCACCCCATGTAACAATTACCTGTACACCCCCACCCGATGTAACAATTACCTGGACACCCCCACCCCATGTAACACTTACCTGGACACCCCACCCCATGTAACAATTACCTAGACACCCCACCCCATGTAACACGTACCTGGACACCCCCATTCATGTGAAAATAATATTTTGTAATGCCTTCAATTAAACACGTCCGCCTTAGCTGAGTTACCACCAATGCCTAGGTTGTGTAATTTATATTTACCTTTTCATTCTATGATAATGCTTTATATGCAAATAAATATTTTTTGGCTTGTAAGTGTATAGTTTTGTTTTAGTGGGTGACACACTTAAACTTGAAGATAATTGCGTGGTGAATAACCTCCTTAAAGGTATCAACCGGAAGACTCCATATTTTATTGTAATTACCGCTTAGTGTCTAATATTCGGTGTTGTGTAGGGGAATAACGATCAACGTACAAAACACGTTTCTGTATTATATGCAGAAGATTTGGTGTCACTGCTAAATAACTCACTTAAACTACTATCACAGTTTTCCATAAGTCACATTTCATTTTGCGCGCGTTGAAAACAATGGAAACTATGTTACGCATGAGCCAGTTGTGTGTGCTCTGATATGTACACATTAGTTTTAAAATGCACGCACCGGTCTTCAAAACAACAGGGGCCCGCTTTGGTCGGTATGTGTTTGGTGTAGTCGACGCACGAGTAATTGCAAGGTAGGCCGTGTATGACTGAGTTATATAATAAATAAAATAAATGATACTAATAAAATAATTATAGAATAATAATAATAAAAATATATTTATTATATATTTCGAACAGTAAGGAAGGGAAAGAATGGGTAAAATGTGGATAATGTACGGCGTGGACACCAGGACTGTGCATGGTACGAGTGTGGACAATTTATTTTCGAAATGTGCGATGATGGCGTACTAGTATAAGTGAAAGTGAAGGTGGTCCATTTTGCAAACACATGTTTAAAGATAAAAAAAATCGGCTGGTATTTTGAAACGCCCATTACATATAATAATGCATACAATAAGACGCCACATATAAGTACATACGTAATTGGAGAATATGATTCCGTAGACAAAAATGTGTTTTAATATATATCAACTTTACGGCAAATCTTGCTTAACGGGCCCGATTTGTACGTTGTTCAACTACGCTAGTTTTACTGTCCATACCAAGAATGTCATATGCAAAATAGCGGTGAGGAATTTGCACTGGGTTAGAGTTTTGACTGCACTGCATTGAGTTTTCTAAGAGCTTCGTCTTTCAGCGCGCGACGAAGCATCTTTCCACTTGGTGACCTCGGCACTTTGTTTATGACTGTCACACCCCCACGTAGCTTGTTATAAGGAGCAACTTTCTCTACAAAATAAATACATCATATATATGTATGTATACAGCGTGCGTGCGTGCGTTTTTTTTAGCTCAATCAACCGGTTAGGATTCCCTAACTGAGCTAAATTTTCAGTGAACAAACCTTGTCTGGTTGGTCACATTGACGATATTATGAAACTCGATTGAGTAGTTTTTAGGTTGAGTAGTTTTCGATAGATTTATTTATACAGCTATTGAACTGTCGTAGTAAAATTTACATTTTATATATAACGGTAAATGTTGTGCCGTATTAGCGGTCACGTCCTCTCAACGGATTGCTCTGAAATTTTAACAGTTGTTTTCTCATTAAACCTCTTTTAGCATTTTAGCCCATATCCATGGTTGTTTGAAGAAATTATTGTGTGAGTGCGTGCGTGCGTGCGTGCGTGCGTGCGTGCGTGCGTGCGTGCGTGCGTGCGTGCGTGCGTGCGTGCGTGCGTGCGTGCGTGCGTGCTTATAACGGTCATGACTGTTCCTACAATCAACAAACATATCCAATCGCTCATCGCAGTTTCCACTCCTTACATGCACTATATACTATGGAAGTACTGTTGATGGCCACTGTTGTTAATTCAATCGAAAACTGGTATGGTATGTAACTAACAGACCCACCGTCCACGAAGGTCTTGATGTCGGCTTCCGTCGCTGTCACGCCGGCTTTCAGTACGACGAAGGCAGCCGGGAGTTCGCCCGCCCGCTCGTCCGGCACCCCAATGACCCCGGCGTCGGCCACAGCCGGGTGAGTGAGCAGCAAGTTCTCCAGGTACGACGGAATCACCTGTTAAACAATACGAATAAACAACCGAGATTAGGCAAAGACACATCTACAAAGGATGCACAGAAAGCACGTCAGAGGCAGTAGGAACAGGGGAGTTGTAAAAGGATAAGCAGAGGCAAGACATAAATAGATGATGGGAATAACAGCTCAAGGCAAGACAGTCGTAAGGTAGTTGTGAGGACGGAGGGAGTATGTGTTGAAGGTGCACGTCGGTGATGAGGCCCATCCACGCCAGTAACATAACAAACATAATAGACAAGGACACTCATAATAATACTATTGCGGGTCACGCAGTTACAATTACAGTAATTACTATGTTTATTTTTCGTTAACAAAATCGACACTTTCATACGTATTGAGCAATTCTTAAACGACGTAATTAATTGGAATCACACTCTATTGAGACATATGTGAACGTTACTCTACTGCGAACTAACGTGAACATCGTATCGTGCTATCGAATGATTCACCTGGTAACCGTTGTATTTAACAAGCTGCTTGTATCTGTCGACGATGTAAAAACGTCCGGTCTCGTCATAATGGGCCATGTCTCCTGAAAATAATTCAACCGCGACGCAATGAATAGTTTCAACGGCAACACCGCAACGCTGACGTTTTCGTTTTCACATAATCATGCTGAAGTGGTTCATGTTTTGCACGCTATGGCTGACAGAAATACATTTTGTTAATATGGCGGATCTACATGATACCGATGTGTAATGAATACAATCGCAGCGCTTGCAATATAAGCCATGGGCCACGGTGTGGTTGAGCAAGCAATTCAAAGTAGACCTTACGACGACGTTTGCGAAAAATAACAACCGCCACACGTTAAATATTTCACAAGCCGTAAAGCAAAAGATAGTGCAGTTCACACCGTATATAGCACCCCGTCTCTCTCTGTCTGTCTGTCTGTCTCTGTCTGTCTGTCTGTCTGTCTGTCTGTCTCTCTCTCTCTCTCTCTCTCTCTCTCTCTCTCTCTCTCTCTCTCTCGTGTTTTGTTTTTGATTTACCGTTCTCGTTCGCGGTGACCGCATGCGCCAGACAATATGAAATCACTCGAGATCAGAGAAATTGCATGTGCCTGGAACGGCCCCACGTTCAACAAATATATCGAGTTTTTTAATTATAAAAATGCGGGACATTTCTACAAAGCGGGATTCAGAAATGAGGTATTTCCCACAGGTAATGTTGACACATGCATAACGAAGCTGGGAATCGCCCACGTAAATATAACCACCTACCCGTGTGCAACCAATGATCGGCGTCTAGATCATCCGCCGATGACCGGTTAAGATAACCTTTCATCACCGATGGACCCCGAACCAGCAGCTCCCCGTCCTGGTGCGGCCCCAGTTTTGCGCCCGTTTGATGGTCGACAACCTGCGTTGTTGAATGTTACACGTCAACATAAGATGAACCACACACGGGAACCAGTCACATACAACGAATTCTATGGGGAATTGTCGAAAACTCTCAATGCACAGATGACTCGAGGCTTGACTTGGACTTGGATGTCACTGACTTGGGACAAAAAGAGACCATGTTGTTGTGACAGGCCACACCACGTATATGTGACAGGCCACACCACGTACATGTGACAGGCCGCACCACGTACATTAATGATTAAGTACTTATTATAATTGGCTAATGACGGGCAACAATCTCATCAATTTCCCGCTATAAAGTATCACAGACAAGCCTTTACAATCATTGCGATTGGTGAAACCTTGTGACTTGGGACTTGATTCGAATTCAGATTCAGAGAGATGACTCGATACTTGACTTGGACATTGACAAGCAACTTGACTTGACTTGTGGGTCAATGACTTGAGACTTGACTTGAATTACCAGTTTGTGACTTGCCATCAAGTCTGCTAATTTCATATGTAATAACATTACGTGAGGCCATGCAAGAGCAACACTAATTAGTACATTATTTCATAGTTGATAATGACAATGGCGAGCAGGAACACAATGCTTTGACGTTGAATAAGTTATAAAAACACAGCAGGAAGACAGAAGTGAGCATGTGTGGCTGAACATTGGCAGACAATATGATCATTGCTTCATACATCGTACAGCCACTTCGTGATTGCACAAATATGTCGCTTCTGATGTTGGGCACGACAGAAAGTAGACGTACCTTACATTCTGTGTTGCAGGCAGGGATGCCGACGGTACCCACACACGACGCGTCGTTCCACTCTGGCATCAGGATCGTTCCGGTCTCCGTCATGCCGAACACTGAAGCGGGGCAGTTGCACGCATGATTAAATATTCACTGTTCGCTGCATCTCTGTGGAAAAATTAACACTTCGCCTGTGTGCGTACACAGATGGTTGCATTCGCCGGTTTTAATTCACTCGTTGTTTATCGGTAACTCTAAATCACCCAGAATCCATTGCGTAACGGACCTGTTCGTGCCACGGGTGGCAATAATAGCAATGCAGCGTGTCAACATTTGAGACTGATACTTATATTACTGAACCCATATGTGTTCCATTAATACTGAAATGTATAAGAATACGAATTGGAATTCGTGTTTTTATCATTGATAATGATATTGACATGACATTAAGCTAGGCCAGTTTTGGACGATTGTGAAGCGGTGGTGTGTCTCACCTTGTTGCACGCGCCTGATGCCCGTGTCGAGCTGCAGCTGTAGCTGGATGTAGGGCGACAGAGTGGTCGCGCTCACTATGGCCGTGTGGACGCTGGCGAAGGCCGCCCGGTCGATCGTTGCCGCCCTACGAGTGATGTCTACTGCTATTGGCGGCACGATGATCAGCACGTTCACCTGCGTCCCAAGGTAGGTGTAGTAAAATCAGCCAAAGATCACTAGATCGGGTAATTTGCGAACGTGTGAGTAGCCTTACGTAATAGTATATAGAACCGGACCACTAATGCCCAATTCACCGATTTGTGACCGGACCCAGTCAAAAGTAATGACACAGTTTGACCAAATGACACATGTACAAACGAGGAAGCTATTTTGAAATGAATACCTTGTACAATTGAATAGAATTGACGAAGGTCGCTGCGGTGTATCTTGGGTAGACGACGACCGTGTCTCCACTTAGTAAGCAGTAATGTTGGAACAACATACAGCCGTATGCGTGGAAGAACGGAAGTACGGCAAGATACACCTCCGAACCAGGAGAGCGACTGTATGCAACCGACGGATGACTGAAATTGGCGCATAATAAAATAGAAGACGATGTACGACAAGAGCTAACAGTGCTATTATAACGCCAGAGTATTTTTAGCGAAAACGTTTCTTAAAGTGAAACAAAAGGCATTGTTTTGGGCTTTTGCACTTATAAGAGTGCCTAAAAACTCACCATTTGCAACTATAATAAAAATATCACGTGGTTTACTGGGAATATGTTTTAATAGTGCGAAGTTCTGGTCTAATGTCATTTTTCGTGAAGGCTGACATATTAATCAGTGTTTGCAATTTCGACCAATCAGCGGCGAGCAACCCCTTAACACCCAACGCTGCTGTGACGTAGGATGTGTATATCGCGTGTATTTTTAACGTGGTTGAGATGTGCATTTACATTTTTATTTTCTTTTATATTGGATTTACACGCAGCAAAAACTCTTACAATGATGTACTGTGCAGCATTCGGATGTAAACATGATTCAGCGAGGTATAGAGAATTGTCTTTTTTTCGATTTCCTCTGGAAAAACACTAGTGAAGCAATGAATTCACAATTGCGGGCGGGCTGGTTGGAAGCCCACGCGATATGCTACTTTGATACTTTGTTCAGCTCATTTTGAAGAGTCGTGTTTTGAAGTTGATATATTCTCATCAAGTAATGGGTCAAGATCCTTCAAAACGTCGACGCCGGAGAACGTTAAAGCCTGAAGCGGTACCAACAATCTTCCATCATGTACCTCAGCCGAAGGCTTCGACACAACGCAAACATTCGACTAAGAGAACTGTCAAATAGGAACGCGAGGCGGTTAATAAACAATGAATGAAATGACTATCTTCCAAATAAGTTGATTTTAGACGCAAACAGCATGTCCAAACTTATTGGCAAGTATGTGACTAAAATCGTCTACATCTACGATCAGGCGTTTAAAGTTGGATTTGTGAGAAACCTAGTCAGCACTCTTGACGTAGGATTCTGGACAAATATGGCGCTGCCCATGCAAACAAGATTTTCGGTGTTCAACGAGGTAACCACTTGCGTGATATTCTTGATTATAGTTGCAAATGGTTAGTTTTCAAGCATTCTTATAGGTGCAAAGGCCCCCCATATGCCTTTGAGCTCACTTTAAGACAACCGTTTTCTAAACGAAATGCACTTTACAACGGGTTTTTTATTAATTAAAACACTTTTTTGCTTCAAAATGTTCACATTGTTCGACGAGTATATGCACTGGTTCAATAACCTGTACGGTCAGTATATGTAGCAGTTCAACGGCACGTGTTGTGGGGATATGTAGTTGTTCAACGGCAGGTGTTATGGAAATATATAGTTGTTCAACGGCACATGTTGTAGGGATATGTAGTTGTTCAACGGCAGGTGTTATGGAGATATGTAGTGGTTCAACGGCAATTTTTTTGGAGATATGTAGCAGTTCAACGGCACGTGTTGTGGGGATATGTAATTGTTCACCAGCAATTTTTATGGAGATATGTAATTGTTCAACGGCACGTGTTGTGGAGATATGTAATTGTTCAACGGCACGTGTTGTGGTGATATGTAATTGTTCAACGGCACGTGTTGTGGGGATATGCATATAAGTTTAAAGATATTGCTGGAACGTCCTAACCTGTGCTGATACATGTCAGCTACGATTGTGTAGTGGGTTCGAAGGATGCCCTTAGGCTTGCCTGTTGTGCCTGAAGAGTAGAGCAACAAGGCGACATCATTCTTCGGGTCAATTACGATACTGCGGTGATAGTCCTTCGTCCCAAACACGTCTGAAGTGAGCTCAGAGAAAGATGTGCAACCTCTGGCGTCGCCAATGCTGAAAATCTCCTGAAGAGCACATTATTCGCAGTTGTATCTTTCCGAATTTATTATATGATTTCAACATTTTGCATTATGTTCGCTTAGAAAAATTGAAAAAATTACGATTACACAATACGACAATGTTATTGACATATAATATCGTCCATAGCCCATCGTGATTAGAAGTATTCATTTGACTTATTGGAGGCAATTCACTGGAAGACCCATATTTATTGCTTATGTAAATATATAACATTGTCTTAGTATTTCTTAATAGTCACCTGTTGTTTAAAAAAAAAAAACATGTGTTCTCAATAAACGTGATTGTGCCAATGCGGCACGAATTGGAAGATTAAACAGTTTGCCTACTTTTGTAGAATCTCACACTTAATATGACGGTTCCATGCCAAAATAATAAATACTCGCTTATTGTTTGGATTTAATAACAGCAAATACAAACATGAATCTAGTAAGATGTGATCTATATAAATATAACACGCACGCACGCACGCACGCCCGCCCGCACGCACGCACGCACGCACGCACGCACGCACGCACGCACGCACGCACGCACGCACGCACGCATACCTTAATTCCTTGTAAACGCCGAACGGCGCCCCTGACTTTGACGATGTTCTCCGGTGAAGTTACAATCCACCGAGCTCCGCAGTCCTCCAGTTGGGTTCTCATGTCATCTACAAGACACACGACACGTCAATATTGACATCATATACATGCGTGTTATAAATAATTTGTCCAGTTTTGAATGTTAATAAAAATTATTAATATACATTATAAGCGCACAGTTCGCACCATTTGTAGTCCAATTCATAGAGTTTATAGTTACACCGATATTTTTCAGGTGCCTCTCCAGCGAGTAGAATAACCCCGGGAAACGAAAACTAGCGATGTGGTAAACTTCCTTGCACTTCAACACGTGAACACCCGTTTCACCAAAGACCAGCAAGAATCGATTAAAGATTTCAGCATTGTTCCAACCGCAACGCGCCACAAGGGAAAACATGGAAGGCCTACCAACACCCCGCCCCCCTCCCCCTCCCCCCATCACTAGACGCGGACATGAACCTGTGGTAACGCATATGTGGGGATGTCGGCAACAGCTGTTTGCCTGCATCTGCATCGGACGCCTTGGCTCACACGATAAGGGATCATATCATATCATCTGCATCGGACGCCTTGGTTCACACGATAAGGGATCATGCCTCAGTTAGACTTCCTGAATTGCGAATGTAGGGCACAGTAATTTTAGATATGTGTAATTTTCAACAAATCATATAATCTGACATAACTGCGTTTGAGCAGACACATTGGCCAGTTTGCTGGTAGAACATGTGAGCAGTGAAACAGTGGATTTTTAGATGATTTTAATAGGCGGAAGGATTTTTTGCAATTTTTTCGCCACAAGGCACGTGTGCGTAGTAATTTATGCAGAAATTGGTAAACATTGACGGGTATGGCACGTTCAGCCATTTTAAAAGAGTGATTTTTGACAAAACTCGACCAGCATGTCAATGAGATGATGACAACGGCAGGAGGAAGTTTCAGATTGTTTGATGGTCCCGTTTTCTTATAATCAAGCAAAACGTTAATATGGTCACCAATGGGAAACGTAACAGTAGGCTGAACCCATAATTTAACATCCACACAGCTCTCGTCTTGTTGCAAGTTGTGCCGGTCACTTCCTGTGAGGGTGAAAGGTCGCTTTCATGAGTGCGACGTCTTAAGACCTATTTTAGATCCGCTACGGAACAGGGCAGGTTCAATGAACTAGCGCTGGTGTATACAATGCATACAGTGCATACCCACAATGACGTCATGGAGGTCAACATCGATGCCGCGATAGATATATTTGCTAGAAAACAGCCACGGCGCCTTCAATTGTCAGACATTGTCATTGCCATTAGGTTGCGTGGATAACCATGTCCCTATTTGGGGACATACATATAGGTCATGTTCAAAGGTCAATAAACAAATGTACGTGTGTTTGTACAGATACACACGTGTTGCTGTCTTGCAACCTTTGAAGCGATTGTTACCACCAGTAGTGTAATAATCGACCGGTAATGGAATAAATCGACCGGCAACAGCCACATCAATGTGTAGCAGAGTAGACTAAATAAAGAGTAATATGGAAAGACGCGGACTGAAGGTGGAAATACATACTTTTGAAAAGCAAATGGCAAACAACTTTCCAAAAGGATCAGTGAACGAACCGTATTTAGGATAAGGTTTTCCTCAGCGGCTTGGAAGGAGATAGGTAGGTCAATAAACATAAACTTACCCATAGTACCTTGCGGGTTGCATGTCGTCACAGCCCCGCCGATAGAAATAACGCCGTGCAGCGCCATCGGGTACTGACAACAATTGGGGCTGATAATGCATAAGATGTCGCCCTTCTGAAACCCTCGCCGCAAGAGGGCGTTGCCCACATTGCAAATGGACGCTAACAATTCACGATAGGAGTATTGGTGCCCGGTCGGTCCGTCGATCTAAAACGTGAAGTCATAGTCAATGGGGAAGTATTGGTACGATTTACTAATACAATCATGTGTGAACCGTTGTGATACACAAATGAAGTGCCAACGATCTCACGAATAATTTTTGCTTTGAGAGAAACTGTTTCGAACCGGAATGTTGGTGTAGCTGTGGACTATACTGAGAAATGTTAATGTCGTTAATGTTTGCGCAATTGGGAAAATAATGGTATGTACGCACGGAATGTTGCTTAAGACAGGGTTGTTAAACCACATTATTTTAAACGCTCCTCATAACTAAGGTTCTGAAATAATCTAAGTTGCTCTCCTCTGTATTCGTTCAAGCGTATCTATATCCTTCTTACGATATGGTCTCCACGCTTGTATACAGTATTCTAAATGAGGGCTAACTATTGCTTTATACAGAGGAATAATTAGCTTTTTTCCTTGTATGGTATATTTCTCCTAATCAACACAAGAATTTGATTACCCTTTGAAGATGCAATATCACACTGCTCTGAAACTTTCATATCAGCACTTATTGTTACTACTAAAACCTTTTCTTTTGCAGTAGTACCTAGAACAGTATTACCCTATCATAATTTACATCCAAGTTCCCATGTCATGTATGTGAGCATTTACCTTTCACAAAATTTAATAACATCTGCCATTTTTCAGACCATTTAGCTAATTTGTCTATATCGTTTTGTAAATGTTGTTTATCACCATCATTGTTAACCTTTGATGCTGATCCTTGTGGTACCCCACTCAAAACTGATTTCCAGTTTGAAACCTCTCCATCTACTACAACACGCTGTCTTCTGTCAGTCAGCCATTGTTCTATCCAGTCGATTATGCCATCCCCGATAACATGGGCTTTTAATTAAGTAGTAATCTTTGATGTGGCACTTTGTCAAAAGCTTTCTGAAAATCTAAGTAGATAATATCTACTGGTGATCTCTCGTCTACCCACTTTGCGATTTCTTCCAAAAAACATAACATATTTGTTAAGCATGACCTCGCTTTTAGGAATCCATGTTGAGATGAATTTAATAATTTATGCCTAACAAAGAAGTCCACTATATGGTGTTTAGTTAACCTTTCTAATAATTTATAAATCACTGATGTTAAACTCACTTGTCTATGATTTTCTGACTTATTTCTTGAACCTTTTTTAAACAATGGTATGATGTTTGCTTCTTTCCATTCAGAAGGAACCACTCCCTCTTTTAATGACAAGTTGAACACTCTTGCAAGTGTTGTGGTAATTTGTTCTCAATGATACTCTGAATTTCATACTTAAGATGTTCCAGCATTCCGTTGCGGTCTTATTCCTCAGCATGTTATTCCAATCTAGCCTTTGTTAAGCATTTCCTCATATCTTTATATTTACCTTTGTGGAAGTTTCTTCTGTATGTTTTTATTTGTACTTTTCTTATTTTACTTTGATGTCAAAATATATTTGATTATGATCACTGTTACCCACTGGTTCATGTGTGTTGACATTGTCCACTAATTCTTTTTGTTAAGACGATACTATATATAATACATTCTATCCCCTTGATTTTTCTAGCACGTGCTAAGTAAGGAAGCTATCCTGAATAAAAAAATTAAAATGTTGGTCCTCACCCCCAGTATACTCTAGAGATTTCAAATATATGTGTCCGAGGTTAAAATCTCCCATTACGATACATTCCCCTCTACCCAATTCCTTTATAGCGTTTTGGATTTTTTATCTTATCTTATCTCGATATCTTTGCATAGTATTGCATGTATGTATGTATGTATGTATGTATGTATGTATGTATGTATGTATATATATATGTATGTATGCATGTGCTTGAAAAGTTACGCGGCGACAGGTCGGCATTTTTTGCACTGTCGACATTCATGCTGTTATGTCATTGTCTCTGGGAAGTGTGTGTGTGTGTGTGTGTGTGTGTGTGTGTGTGTGTGTGTGTGTGTGTGTGTGTGTGTGTGTGTGTGTGTGTGTGTGTGTGTGTGTGTGTGTGTGTGTGTGTGTGTGTGTGTGTGTGTGTGTGTGTGTGTGTGTGTGTGTGTGTGTGTGTGTGTGTGTGTGTGTGTGTGTGTGTGTGTGTGTGTGTGTGTGTGTGTGTGTGTGTGTGTGTGTGTGTGTGTGTGTGCGATGATTTTCTTTGGTATTAAAAATAATTTCTAATCCCAAATCATCTTTAGTTTGAAATTTGGGACGCAGACAGCCAAGTCCGAATAGCAATCGGAAACGGAAATTGTTATTTTGCCTAAACAATATAACATATCAAGAGTGTCCAGAATGCTGAGTGTCAAGAGGGCAAGAGTGTCAAGAGTCCGGCTCCCTGAAACGGTGTCTGAAATCGGAAGTCATCGAAAGTTACGTCAATATTGGCTGCTGTTTGACGTTGGACCAACGTTATTTGTCATATCGCCGTTTCAATTGGCCAGTCCAGACAGCACACACACACACACACGCGCGCGCACACACGCAAACACGCACACACGCGCGCGCACGCACGCACGCACGCACAAACACACACACACACACACACACACACACACACACACACACACACACACACACACACACACACACACACACACACACACACACACATTGTTTTGACGTCTATGGAATGAGCACGTTACGCCACACAGAGAAGCATCAATTTTCTGGCATAATGTCTGGAAAGATTGTCGTTCTCCTCGCAACACTGTTACTGCCGGTGTCATGCGTAGATCACGCTCTCGATATCACAGAGATGTTATATTGTTAAACATAACCAATATGATGTATGATGAAAAGAAAGTATGACTACAACTTTTCTTAAAAATAAAACTAGGGACTTCTGGAAATAAGACATAATAAATTTGATGTATATGTATTATTATATGTATATGTATTATTATTATTATGTGCCAGGAAAGCATTTGATAAAGTAAATCATGTTAATTGACTGATGGATAGAGGAATTAATCCCTTGCTAATCAGATGTTTACTTTATACGTGCAATAATCAACACACTATTGAACGTTTCGTTGAACATTGAACAATTCCATGTCAGATTATTTCTCCACTACCAATGGAGTGAAGCAGGGTGGTGGGTTTTATCCTCTATATATATATACATATATATATATATATATATATATATATATATATATATATATATATATATATATATATATATATATATATATGTATATATATATGTATGTATATATGTATATATATATATATATATATATATATATATATATATATATATATATATATATATATATATATATATATATATATATATAGATGAACGGTTAACAAGACTCAGCATGTCGGGGTTCGGTTGAATGATAGGTCATAAGTATTATGGTGCTATTGGCTATGCTGACGATACATATTTAATAGCTCCATCAATATATGCATTAAACAAAATGTATGATATCTATCTAGACTTTACATCCGAATATGATTTAAACTTTAACCCGTCAAAACGCCAACTTCATTCCCAATTTTACTTTGATGGCATACAAGTGAAATATAGTAAAAAGGGTTACATTTAGGTCACTATCAGTCCCAGCATGCACCAGGCTATGGTTAAAGATATGTAATGATTTCAATGGCGTTTAAATTCATTATCTGCTAACTTTTGGTTTTGTAATACAAATAAAAAGCGTCAATTGTTTATGTCGTACTGTGCCTCTTTCTATGTCAGGAGTATATAGGTACAGTTGTATATATATATATATATATATATATATATATATATATATATATATATATATATATACAACTTATGTCTCTGGAACTTGCAATATAAATATGTAGATAAGTTTTAAGGCGCAAGAGTATCAGGAAACGTTTTAATCAACTTGTTTAGACTGGTTGCACTCATTGTAATATGATCTCCCGATTCAAATTCAGATCATGAATCGAATGGTGCGCTTTATGCAGAGTTGCACAAAATGCAATAGCACCAGTTCGAATACGCTGTCTCATCTAGCTTTACTATGATAGTGGTTCACATATGTCTAAAAGTTTCAGTTACATACTATTATTGTCACAGTTCAAACTTGAAGCCACGACCTTCTGTAATATGAACACTAATTGTTTTTATAATCTCATTAAAAACCACTACCATGAAGGGCTGGATGAGAAACTATTAAACAAAGCTTCATTTGCAAAAGGCATGTTTTATAATTTAGAGAATGCGTATAGCACTTCTTTTTTAATATATGCACCCAGTAAACATTGTTTTAACTGAATTGTACACATTGTAGTACGAATAAATATATTATTATTAATCGATTATATTTGAAAAAAGAATACTAAATTTACACATGTACACATTCTCCAGCTGCTAACTATTCCAAAGGGTCACAGAGACAGCCACATGGGACAGTTGACTTGGTAATCAACTTGTTTAGACGCTGGTGCGTTTGCCCTCTGGACTGGCCAGCATAAGTCAGTTTATAATGACACACATTTCACCGCTGCGTAAATAGAACCGGCGTGGACAAACCCTTATCATCGCCAATAAGTAGACCAGAGGCCACTGGTGGAAGGAGGCGAAGGAACATAGAAAGAGAAGAGTGGATGTCGGCGCCTGGGAGGAGATACTGCCAGAATTCCCTCAAAGTTGGTGTATTAATATATAAATGGTGGGGTCACGGTTAAGCTATTTGGAAAGTGGCTCACACTCAATTCAGCCACAATTCGGCTACTGTTTCCATCTTTGTTTGGCAGGTAGAAAATCGTAATAGTAAATGATTCTAAATAAATGCCTTTGTGGTTTTTTAATACATCGCCAATTGGCAGATGAGAGACCACTGGTGCAAGGAGGCGAAGGAACAGAAAGAGGCGAGTGGATGTCGTCGCTTCGAGGAGATACTGCCATATATATATATATATATATATATATATATATATATATATATATATATATATATATATACATATATACATATATACATATATACATATATATATATATATATATATATATATATATATATATATATATATATATATATATATATATATATATATTCACTCCTGGATAGAATCGCAAGTACCAAATACAGGCGTAACCTTTTCACGGCCAGAAGCCCGCCCCGTCCATACAGGGGCGGTTGACTCTGCCTACCGAACATGATGCAGATAATTCAAGGTCCCCATATACTACTATCGTGACAAGGTCACGTTGACACGACACATTCTACATGACAACCGAAAACGTGGTATCCTTTTTACAGGATGGCAACAACTCACCAAGGCGATCCTGTCTCTCTCACTGTGTATCTGAAGTCTTTCTAGAATCAACTCTGACACGGTCACATCTTCTGGGATGTGCACTGGTGACAATGTTCTCCTGGTGGCTACCGAACACATGGCTACACTAGTGTTGGCTACCACTGACCGCCTACGTCGAACTCGGGGTCCACAAGATCTCTTACCAGGCGGCGCTGCGTGTACACATACCAAGCTCCGCCCCCTTGACCAGCCGGATATATACATTGTGTCGGAAATTCTAATATGCTGTCCAAGTTTGTTGGTTGAACGGGCAGAGATTGGCGCGTAGAGGTTCGGCGCGTTTGACAATAAACACACGCACGCACACACACATGCACGCATGCACACAAACAGCCACGCACCCACACACACCCACACGCACGCACGCACGCACGCACGCACGCACGCACGCACGCACGCACGCACGCACGCACGCACGCACGCACGCACGCACGCACGCACGCACACACACACACACACACACACACACACACACACACACACACACACACACACACACACACACACACACACACATGATATTCTTGTATCTGTATCTTGTATCTGCTCACAGTGATTAGGAGCAGCACTTTAATGTCTCGCTTTTCACCACTATTAAACAATTACACTGGTTTCCAGTTACTTGTCGAATTAATTTTAAGCTGTCCATCCTTACATATCGTGCTCTATCTACACAACAAGCACCCTACCTGGCTAGTCTCCTGCATCTTTCAAATATCCCTAGGCAGCACAGATCAAACTTGGACAAACGTGCTTTCTCTGTCGCTGCGCCTAGGGTCTGGAATGAACTCCACATCACATTGAAAACATCTGAAGCTATAGCTATCTTCCGAAAAAACTCAAGACATATTTATTCCAAATTACATTTCCACCATAAATATTCGGTTGTCCCTCGTTCTGGTAATGACTTTTGAGTGTCCCTTTTCAGGATTATGCTTAATGATTCTGTTTTATTGCACCTTTGAGCTCAGATTCCTGAGGATATAGGCGACATAGAAGTTAATTGTTATTAAATTATTATTACTAAACTAGCATGTCACACTGGATGCTAGATAGATAAGTTCACATTTTCGTGAAATGAGTCTGAAACGAGAGAAAAATCGAAGCTCCAACTAACAATATTTTATGATCATATGATCACGTATACTCACGCTACACAATGATATATTGTAATATTGAAATGTGTTATATTTATGCTTGGGTTAAAATTATATATGCACATCAGTTTATTTTCGGGAAATGTTAAATCAAATGGATCTGGTGTAGCTACTTTCAAGCTAGTAAACCGTATGAGAGGATGTGACGACAGTCTAAGAATATCCATGTTGTGCTAAGCAGTGGGAATATTATTGAGTATGAGAACAGACCAAGTCCCACTCAATTTCAATTTGTGAAATAAATACGAGCACAACACGTTGTCTAAGCTGCACTTGACCTTGTTTATCTGCTTATGGCGAGTGGGTCCCTCAATCACAATGACCTTCCGTCTGTGGTCCTGAACTTTCCAAACATGTGTCACGTTTCCGACTGTCAACGTAAGGGAGTGCATGTTTCCCTGTTTCCCGAGTCCATGTTTTGGTGCCCAATTGAGACACTGGCTCATTTGCACTATGGAGCAGTGGGCTGTAAAAAAATAGATTGATGTACCATTGCTTGTGAATTTCCAAGATGTCGGATTGTATTACAGCGCCACGCTGTGACCGGTTACGCAATTTAAAACAATAGCAGTTCCGTCACAGTTCACCGCTAGGCGGCGCTGCACGACGCAACAGTGGATACATCTCCATTAAAAAAAATTATATGCGGGCCTTGCCATCCCTCCCCCCTTTAGCACTCTTTGTACGAATATTGTGAACGGTCCCTCAGGTGATAATTATTTTGTGCTGCATTTAGTTACTTGCAGTCTGATAATGATTGATGATTGTTTGTAGAATTTGTCACGTACGACAACGAAGAAGCCCCCAGCGTCATCAAAGAAGCCCCCAGCGTCATCGAAGAAGCCCCCAGCGTCATCATGGGTCGACTGGCTTCACAACTACACTTACTGACACAGTGTCTTCATTTGACACAAAACAAGTATTCATAAAGATACCATGATCTATGTTTGTAAACAACTGTTCCGTAAGAAAACAAATGTTTACGTGACTAATAACAATGTTTATAATAATCATTAATTGCATGTAATCCTTAGTACAGGCAAGACACGCGTCAGCAACACCGGTGGCAAGATTCAAACCATTGCCAGTATACTATCCTTGATAAGTGATCTAAGTGACACCCATAAACACATTGAAACACATACCCTTTTTCCAACGATGTTAGTCACATTCCACAAACTAGGCAACATTAAATACCTTTTCCACATTGATGGAGTGAAGCCAAATATATACCATGTGTCGCGTAAAATAAGCATTGTCCCATGATATGCGATATGGATTAATCCAACAACATATTTTATTCATAGATCAATGTTACATAAATTCCCTTAATTACCCAATGTAACCAAGTGTAATTTGATACCACAAACACGTTGCGTGCATTAACGTGCGTTGGACACGAAGAAAACATAAAACATTTAATGTGTCTCAAAGATGGTACACGGGAAATGTATTGACTAGAGCTGCCACGTTCCACGCATTTGGCGTGAGACTCACGTATTTGGCTTCCATCTCGCACTCTCACTTTGCTATATGTAAATGTTATGCATATTGGCCGTTCCAATGAATAATTAACGCAAACAAACTTATAAACTCCATTTATGGATTCACTAATGATTAGTCATAATTGCTGGGGACTTTAATATAAACCTTCTTAAAATAAATGAAAAAGAAAGACATTCTTATTAATATCGTATAGCTATTATCCCCATATAACACTTCCTACAAGGTTCTCCAAAAATGGAACTCTAATATATAAGTTCTATTGAAACTTATCTGACTCTACAATAAAACCTGAATCGGGCATTCTAACGAAACAGTTATCGGACCATCAGCCATATTTTACTTTTTTAAACACAGTGCATTACAAAGATTATCAAAATTAGCATACAAAACCAAGAAGCAATTTCGAACTTTATACAAGACATCCTCTCATCAGATATCTTTCACACAAACCTGAATTACAATATACTACATGAAATAATCAAACTCGTTAAAAACAAACACATGCCTTATGAAATAGTCAAGTTCTATAAGCACAAGAAGTCATCATGGATTACGCAAGGTTTGCTCAAATATCGTTGTGCGTTGTGACAACGGTGGCACGGCGCACTGTGACATAGTGAGAGCGTCGAGTGTGTGTTACGTGGGGAACTTTCAAATTTCAGCCACCTTGCACGTGGGCACTAGTCTAGATCTCGATTGCCTCGAGAGCTTCCATCGGAATAAAGTAATTTTCACCGTGGTTTGGTGGCAATCGGTAAACATCAATACTGATGATCCTGCCCCACCACATGTAACAACAAGGAAATGCGTGGAACATCAGACATCACTAAGAATGTCCATGGGACACCTTATGTTGAGGTGCAGTATACATTACATTCACTGTAGAACACAACTGCACCATGGGCTTAATTCACTGTTGGTGGCCCTCTTGGAAAATTACTGCTGCTGCCGTTTTGGGGGGAAATCAGGGATGGTCCTACTGCTGAATATATTCGTTTAGGTCTGTTCTACAAGCCAGCCAAATGTCATGCTGGTATCATTAGAGTCAAAATAGACCCTTTCCATTATCACCACGCTACTTAATGTATACTAGTGCCCTGCCCGGCCCGGCCCGGCCCGCAGCCCGCGGGCTGGGCCGGGCCGGGCCTCTACATAATTTCGCGGGCCGGGCCGGGCCTGAAAACAATTTAAACACAACGGGCTTGGGCCGGGCCTGGGCCTAGTGTGAGCGGGCCGGGCCGGGCCGGGCCTGGGCCTGGACATAATAAAAATATTCATACAAAACACCGATTATTACTTTATTTTTTAATAACTGATTATAAATTGTAATTCCGGTTAATGAATGCTTAAAATTATTTCTTTAGTATTATATAGTTGCAAATTGAGACCTTGCATGGAATCTAATGGCCCCATAAGTTCACTTGGCTGGAAGTAGCCAGCCCCAAATGTTTACTTTAGAAATATTTGCAGAGGCAATCAAGCCATGATTAACCACCTACGCACCTACGCAGTGGGGGGGGGGGGCAGAACCTTCTCCGTTGCTGTCCCCACATTATGCAAAAATCTCCCACTTGCTCTTCGCCAGACTCCCTCGGCTGATGCTTTCAAGAGACAGCTGAAGACATACTTGTTTAGTCGGACATTTTATATTAAATTAGCTGGAGTTTTAATGACTTCGACAATTTAGAGATATTTTTTTATTTGACTGAATGGACTGTTTAGTATTTAGGACTTGATTGATTGATTGATTGATTGATGGATTGACAGCAGATGGAAAGCAACCGAAGTGTTCGTAGTAGAGAGGCTACATTCCGTTGTTCGCGTCTACAGTTTCCAGTGCATCCACACCTGCTGCTTCGTAGCTTGCTCATCGCCACGGGACTATTCAGAATGAATGGACGAGGGTGCCGCGGTGAATATGGCCTGAGCGTGAACTGCAGTTTAATGAGGGACAGTTGTGCAGCGTCAGCCTCATTCTCTCGTCCAGGCCTACCTGGGTCCAGTGGCAAGACAATAGCTGTGGATGTCGTGAGTAACTAGGACGCCTTCCGTGTCTTGTCGTGCTATCGCCTCCACAAAACGTCGCCGGACCGCCGTCATTACCGTTGGACCATTGGTTGGTCTCATCCGCCAGAAGCAGTCGTCACGTCCTTACTCACCGAGGATAGAACTATCGACTCATCTGGTGCAGTCCGCCAGTCGAAGCGTTTCCCGGGATGTGGCCGCTATCGCAGTCAGACAGCTACAAGAAGTCACACGTGAGAGCCGAGTGCCGATGGGGACCAAACATGTATGTATGTATGTATGTATGTATGTATGTATGTATGTATGTATGTACGTATGTACGTACGTACGTACGTACGTACGTACGTACGTACATACATACATACATACATATATATATATATATAATACATACTGGACATAAAACTGCATAAATTAAATAAAACTATAAAATATAGATTATTTTAAAAGTAGCTAGTGTAAGGAGCTGATTTAAACATTAAAAATAAATAAACACATATATTACACTTATAGTACACACATGAATAAAACATAACGAATAAGTCATTGGTATATAGCAATGTCATTAAAACGAGAGCGTGGCTCATTCACGTCAGTCGCATGCCAGTTTAAAAAGATGTGTTTTTAAGTGTCTCTTGAAAGAGCTGAGAGTGTTCAGTTGTTTAATGTTCTCAGGCAAGTCGTTCCACAGTATGGGGGATATCGGCTGAAACAACGTTCACCATAACTAGTTGCAGTCCGTAGTACAGGTACAACGAGAAGTGACTTCTGCGTTGATCTTAAACTACGCGTTGGTTGATATTTCTGCACAATGTCACTCGTGTATGCCGGTGCCAATCCATTGAGCACTATATACGTGAAGGTGTTAACCTTAAAGCGGAGCCGGTATTTCACCGGAAGCCAATGTAGCTCACGTAACACAGGCGTTACGTATTCGCTCTTGCGTGACCTGGGGCTGGGCCCGAGGTTATAAACCGTACTCAACTCAATTGAGCACGGTTTCATGTTCAAGCCTCGCTTTCACACTATGCTCAAACTCAGGCGAGGTTATAAAACATCTTGAGCACGAAATCGTGCTCAGCGTTGAGCACGAAATGCTGAAATCCTGAGTATGCTCAAGACCGTGCTCAACGCCGTGCTCAAGCATAAATAAAAATGGCAGCTCACGCAAAAATTTATTGAAGTCGTTGAAAGTTCGTCCGTTTTGAGAAGAAAAGCTGTCCGATTTGAGCGTCCAGGCCGCCTACTTCCGAGTTTTATCCGTATGAAGAACTGATGGAATACGACATTTGTGAAAGATTTTGTTCGATGGCTCAAACTGCACTATTTAACGAACATTTGCCAAATGTTACCGCAGCAGCGACATACACCGCAAAACAAGTGATAGTTTACTTTTAGTGGCGGCTTTTTCGGCGACGGGGACCATTCATTTACAGCTGCTGCAGGATGACAACATTTTATTTCAACTGCCGAGTCAGAGTCACGATTCACACGAAACGTGTCTACAGAAATTAAAACTATGTGGTTTAGTTGGACGATTTATATAACATGCCACGCTGGACATTAAGCTCTAGCCTCTACCAATACGATATATGCGAAGTGTATTTGTGCTGCAAAATTAAATTATGCCGTGAACTGCCAATACAGCCACGTCGTTTTGTCACTGACACTGTAAATAATAGGCAGTGATTTAAAGCATTTCGCCAGTTTTGAGTTGGGGTATTGGAATATAGCAAATAATATATACTTATGTGTTTATAACATAATATAGCTAACCTAAATAGTATATCAACTGGATTAAGCTTACATACCATGTTATATTTATATTATTCATGCAGCCCGGCCCCGGCCCAGGGCGAAGGATGTCTGTAAATGAAATATACAAACATTCCTATCCCAGTCCAATTCAGCTGTAGCCTAGGCTAGGGGTAGGATTTCACACAGTGGGTGCCCTTTTGAAGTAGAATATGCATACCAAATATGCAACACACACACACATCCAGGATAATTTAACACTAGTGTTGTTGAGTTTTGTTAAGAGATTGTTGAAATTGAACACTAGGAAACATGTAAGAAAAACCTTCCATATGTCTATATTTAAGCTACCGCAAAACCAAAGAGTAAAATTGTAGGTTAGTGATGTTAAACATAATGCTGTTGTAGCCTCACTACTCCAATGCCGCAGGAAATCTAAGAACGAAGTAGTGCAGGTGACAAACTACAGCTCTATAATATAGTGTTTACACCTTTCCAATAATTTATAATAAATGCATATTTTTCAAATAATAGATGCAAAGACATCACGACTTTTCTAAGACAAAGAAGAACATCATACTTTGGGAACAGTAGGTGATTGGAATATAAAGTACTGGTGAATATAGCTATACAATGATTAAGAGACATGCCACACTAAACTAAGCAAGGTGTTAGTGAAAACAGCGACATATGTAGTGCATATACCCAGGGGATATGTAACATAATACTAAGAGTAACATATGCTGCATATATTGTCTTGTGCAGTAACCTATTTCAAATATAACTTAAATTATTTTAAATAAAATAATATATGTTATGGAAATAATGATTCCATATAGTAGATAGTGTGCACATTAAAAGTGCAAATAATATATTCGCATTGGCACTCCCATCATAATTATTATTATTAAGAATAACCACTACAAATCAATGATAACATAGTTTACTCTTTCAGTTTACACTTTACTGTTTGATATTGTATTAGTACTATATTTGTTTTATTATCTATAAAAATATTAATCATTAAGGAGTTATACAAACTTTTCTATGATATTCAATGAAATCCATTTTAGCATATCATCTATTCATTTCAATCACTTTACTCTGTAATACTACACCCATATAAAAGATAGGCTGGACTAAAAGCTATTAACAGTGGTTAATCCCCGTGACACAAACACGTGACATCCGACGTCAAAACCAACCATAAGGGGGCAAACAAAATTAGTTGTTAACACCGTCAGAAGCAGCTATTTCTTAGTTTTGACAAATACTTCACTTTCTGGGATCACGTCACAGCAATCTGAATACATCACTGTGTACCACACAGAGTCTTCTATGTGACTCTGACGTATGGTTCCACCATAACAGACAAGTGTATAGACAATACTAGTTCAAGTGTATAGCCATAGCCTAGGTACAACATGATGTAAACAGAGTAGTTTTTACATATTCAGTACACATAGAATGATCAAAACTATGAAACTGAACCTTTGTCTCACAAAATGTTTATTGTTGTACTCCTCTTTCCAGTACGTGTGTACTGTTACACACATCTATAGATTATGTAAACAATGGGCATTCTAATGAAATATCAAAATAAAACATTATAATGTACCACGGATTTAGGTAATGTCAATATTTTTTACCTTTGACAACATAAATATAATATATTTTTGTAACGAAATTTATGTTATATTAACACTTGTGTTAATTAAAAAGTACAACTTGTCGTGTTCCTCGGTACATTTCCAGAAGTTCTAGTTACCACGCCGTAAATGAACATGGCAAACATAATTAGACTGCCGAATCGCTTAGTTGGGGCATAGACTTAGCATGGCTGCGAGGTATTAGTATTACTTTTTGCAATTTTTTTATTTTTAGACAGTTTTATCTTGTTACTCGTCTCGTTCTGTCTGTTAATTCGTTCACTGTGTGCCCGACTTTCCACACAGCGTATAATATGTGATGGGTTGATTTTTCTCCGGCGCTTTTTCCCGCAAAAGAGACGCTTGCAGCCGAAATTCTTCGTCCACCACTGTTTATATGCGGAAGTATCTTTGTTATCTTTTTCAAAAAGAGAGTTCCATTTGGCCGCTTGTGCATTTGAAAAAACCGCGTCGTTTCGTACTCAGCTGAGTATGTACTCAATACGTTTTATAACCTCGATTGAGCACGAAATCTCTGGTGAGCATGAAATCTCACACTTGAGCACAGACTTGAGCTTGAGTTTGAGTACGGTTTATAACCTCGGGCCCAGGTGATTAGGCGAGCAGCGCAGTTCTGTATACGCTGCAATCGTTCAATTAGCACTTGAGGTAAACCTTGCAGTAGCGCGTTTCCATAGTCCAGGCGAGATGTTACCAGTGCCTGGACCAGAATCTTACAGGCGTCATTTGTGATGTATTGCCTGATTTTGCTAATATTTCGGATGTGGTAGAAACAGGACTTGGAGATCGCATTCACCTGTTTCTCAATTATCAAGCCGCTGTCCATAATAACTCCAAGATTTCTCACGGATTGCTCAGCATGTAATAGTCTGCCTCCGATCGTGAGGGACAAGTTGTTCACCGGACGAATTCGGTGTTTGGACGAAAACACAATGAGTTCGCTTTTTCCTTGGTTCAGTTTCAGCATGTTTCTATTCATCCACCCGCCAACATCAGCCACACAGGCTTCAATGGCTGACCCAGTTCTCATCAGGTTTGATGGACAAGTATATTTGTGTGTCATCTGCATAACAGTGGTAGTGAAGATTATGTTTCTTCACTATATCACCAACTGGTTTAGTGTGTATGCAGTACAGTTTCGGTCCCAACACGGATCCTTGTGGCACGCCGCAGCATAGATGTGCGTTGAACGAAGTTGCGGGGCCGACAGAGACACATTGCGTTCTGTCGCTAATCTAGGATCGCATCCAATCCAGGGCTTCTGCAGTCACACCAAAGGAGTGTTGAAGACGCGTTAGCATAATGCCATTGTCGATAACATCAAACGCACTGGACAGATCAAGCATGACAAAGACAACTACACGTTTTTTGATCAAGAGCTTCAGCGATGTCGTTCTGGACTTTTACAAGACCTGTCTCGGTTGAATAATTATTTCGGTACGCCGACTGGTGAAAATCGTGTAGATTGTTGATGTCCAGGTGATCTTTCAAACGGTGTTCGACCACTTTCTCAAGAAGTTTTGACACGTATGGTAGGTTTGACAGAGGCCGATAATTATTCAGAACTTCCTTATCGAGGCCCGGCCTTTTAAGCAATGGTCTCACAACTGCACGTTTGAAATATGCGGGTACCATTGACGTTGCCAACGATTTGTTAATAATGGCTGTAATCAACGGCACGAAATGATCCAGACACTGCCTCAAAAGCTGTGTAGGGATCGGGTCTAAGTCACATGTCTTGTTGGGCGAATGTGTGATTATTCGCTTCACCTCGTCATGGGTGGCTGGCAGAAACCTCTGAAGCGGGATTCCGTCAAACATGACGTCATCGTCCAATGCTGTGTCACTTGGGTTGCCGATGTTGATGTTTCGTCGGATGGTAGCAACTTTGTCAATATAAAAGTCACCGAAAATAGTCGCTAACTGTTCGGCCGATTCATGGGTTGGTAAGATTACCCGTCCCGTGTTACCCATCAAATGACACGTTAATTTGAACAGTTGTTTCTGATCTTTGCCGCAGTCTCTGATTTTAGAAGAAAAGAATGTTTTCTTGGCACTGATCGTCAGTTTGTTGACTGCGTTGCATTGCTCCCTGAACAGCTGTCGATGAACGGTAAGTTTGGTTCGCCGCCATACCTTCTCTGCTCGCCTGCGCGCGTGTTTGGCGTGTCTCAGCTCGTCTGAATGCCATTGTGCGTTTGGTCTCAGTTTTATCGACTTTCTTAGGACTTGAGCGTGTTTGTCGACAACCGCTTCAATTCCCGTGGTATATGCGTGTACAAGTTCATTTAGCGGCCCATCAGTGTCGTTCAAAATTGGCGTTAAGTCCTTGATAAATTCGGGAATACAAATGTCCCGAAACTTCCTGAAAGTGACCGGCTGGCGAACGCTGTCTGGCTTCGATAAGTTAATTCTAAAACACACAGCCAGATGGTCGCCGGAAGGGTTACCCTTTGTGTCTCCAAGACATGGCTCAGAAACTGTTGGCACCCCAATCAACAAGGAACTAATGTCCCGTGTGATGACAATGTCCAAAGTATGGCCTTTCTTGTGTGTGGGTCCCACCACGTGTTGTACCAATCCGTGAGCTTCTAACGTGCCATTGAAGCGCACCGCATCTGCATCATTAACGTTGTCGAGGTGGAAGTTGAGGCCACCTGTAATTATTACATCGTTAGTTATAACAGCAAGGCGGTCCAAGTACAAACTCCACTCGTCGAAAAACACACTGTTCTTAAAACCGTTTCGCTTAGAGGGAGGCGGACGGTACACGATGCACAATCTCATATTCACATCATTGGAAATGACCGTACAGTCCATATGTTCGAAACATGTGAACATGCCGTTCCGTGTAGAATCCAAGGTCTTAATGGTCAATCCGCATTTATAGAGTACGGCCACACCTCCACCGCGCTTCTTACTGGGTCGAGATATGTGTTGTATTGTGTAACTAGATGGCACGAGTTCGTTTATAACCTGATTGTCAGTGTCGGTTCCAAGCCATGTCTCAGATAAGGGTAGCACATCGATGTCCCGGGAAATAAAACAATCTGCCACCGACAGAGCTTTGTTCTTGACTGAACGAGCGTTAAGACAACATATTGTCAGTGGAATGTCACGTTCACGGTGTTTAATGACACGCAGATTAATCAGCTGGGATACATTTGCACTGGCAGCTTTTACAGCCCGTGGAACAACATCGAAGCGGTGTGTATTGCGTGTTTGAATCACACGTTGTTTGCGAAGTCCGACTCGTTTGCCACGTGAAGTTTGGCGCGTTACGGATAGTCCCAAGCGTCTGACCAATGCATGTAAAGTATCCGGTAATCGCTGAGTGACACCCGTAGGGGCTGAGCGCAAAGTCCGAATGATATTCAGTAGACGCATCGCGAAACAGCGAGACTTGGTGATGGCAATCACCCGAATTAGGTCATTTGCTTGTTAGGCCTACGAAGACTTCTTTCAACCATGAGGCTTTATAAATATAAATCAAATCCAATAGTAAAAAAGGGTTAGGTTTGACCTCACCCTACAAAGTAAATGGAAAATTTGAGGCAGTATCGAATGCTGCGACATTTTAAAGGGGAAAAATACACGTTTCTATTGTTTTGGTAATCCAAATGTACCATTGACCCACCCACCCATACCCATTTGCTTACATTTTAAAACAAAATGTACAAAGCCCTTAAGTCACTAATTAAGTCACTAATTAATGTATATTCTGATGGTGACGAAAGAGATAAATATTCCACTTCGTCGACTCCATGGATGACAAAGTCGTATCAAGATGTCTGATGTGATTTGATCGGATTTAGTAATGTACTCATGTGACCAATCAATCGACGTACGATGGGTGGACACGATGTGTTTATCGACAGGAGACGTCACTCTGGACATACGGCCAATTGGTCGACTTTCAAGAAGGTTGAACGTGATCAGTATTGGTTTTCTAATTTAAGATCTTAAAGTTGTATTATTATTATTATTATTATCCCACAGGTCAATTTTACTATGCGAATGTGTGCGAGCGTAAGAAGTGTAGTGCTAAACTTACTGGCTGGGATAGAATCATTCCTTTTTCCCGCTGTATTTAAAATTCGCCGCTTAAACGAATCAACCGCTAAATATAATAAAAGTGTTCTGACCCGATGTGATTCTATTAAGCAGCTGTATTTGTAAAGGTGGACTCAAATCGTCACGTGTTTGGTCTTTTTAAAATGGCATTTTTTGTTTGCGACATGAGCCCCACAAATTGTACTTGACATTTTTTTCCTGAGGTGGCTGGTGTTTCGTGGGAATATGGGCTCATGGGAATAGACTGGATCATACGAACTCACTGTTGGCCAGGTGAACTTTTTTCGCGACAACTGTCTCTGTGCAAGGTTTTGCATTATAAATTACATTTTACAATATAAGAAACCACAGAATCCGTAAAATAATAACTGCATTACTCAAAAGCAGATTTACAAAAATAGAAATTCGTAATTTAATTACTGCAGGTTCTTCCTTGTGCACGTGTTTTAATTTTATATTTAGCCTACACGGGGTAAATAACTCACTCCACATGATGAATAACTCTTGATAACGAGCGACGTGACACGGTTGAATGGTCGGTGGTTGTAGGGCGGGGTGGTTCGGCGGTAGAGCGTCGGACTGTCAGTTGAGGGGACCGAGTTCGCGGCCACCTGCTGCCGTTTCAAAACTTGGGCAATTTCGTCTACTTCACGTTGCTCCAGTTCACCCAGCTGAGTACCTGAGAACAGACAGTGAAGGGATTCCAGTGATGGAATTAAGAACGAACAGCTTTCGCGCAGCAATTATAGCATGGCTGGATGATTCAAAAGAAATTCATATGTGTTAACATGTCTGGTGGGGTCGAAGTGGCCGAAGCGTCGCGATGCTTTGTCTTACAACATAGCTGGGGGGGGGGTATTGAATGAAGCGACAACAATTTTCCTAAATACTCTTCAGTTATACTGGACCGCAAAATACATTTATTGAAATAACATTTTCTTCAAACATACCCGGTCAATTTTAATGGGGCGGCTATGATAATGCCTTTTTGGAAGAGTCTGCCAAAATTTGCACAGATGTTGGTTAATATTTATTAACATTTTTCAGACGGGTGGGCAAGAAAAAGTTCGCCCGGAACGACCTCATTTGCATAAATCCAAGATGGCGACGTGGGATTTCGTGTGAGAAGAATTCATCTGAACTCCCGCCACGTACTTCACTGGCCACATATAATTGGGCTAGTGTTGAACAGGTGTCTTGGAGTGCCTTCTCCTGTGGCGTTTTAATTTGTCTGGTGGTAGTAGGGGCCATCAGATCTAGTCTGTTCGTCTCGATTGGCTTGAATACGGATTTGGTGCGTGTCACCAGACGTTCGTTGACATATGACTCGTACTGCTCCAAGCCTGCTTCTTGCAGTCTCTCTATGCAGAAAACTGCTGCTTCTGGAAGAACCTCCATTGTGTGTAAGCGGAAGAGAACCTTGCCGTAGTCTGCAATGGGATTGCACATAGGCGTAGCGAGTTCGCTTGATGTGTATAGCAGTGAGACAGGACTCAGCGACTCCAGGTGTGAAGATTCCAGCCTTGGTAAGCGCCTCGACCCACCCACTCCCTTCCAGGAGATCGCCAGGCAGAGTAAGCGCAGCCTTCTCGACATGCAAGCACCCCACCAGCAGCACATACTTGTCCTCGGCGTGAGTCTCGGGAAATGCCCACTGTACAGTTTTCGCAATCGCGTACAGAGGTTGGTCAATGGTCAATGACCGGGATCTGGCCGGGGTTGAGATGCTTCACCGCTGCATCGATGACGCTCATCGCGTGCTTGATCATTACGGGTGAGTTAGACGATTCAGTGAACAGCGGGAGTATTGCAGTTTACATGGTTTCTGATATGCCTTCTTGCCGATTGGCATGGAAAGCAGCCCGCGAGATGCCACTCTCCTTTGTAGTTAGGTGATAGGCGGCAATGCAAGCTGCTGCGGTGTCTGCGAGCCACTGACTTTCCATCTGCACTTCATCATATAGCACGGACTTATCGTCGCGCAGTTCGCCTCTAGCAACATTATCTCTGCCTTCTTCATTGCACTGTTACTCACTGATTCTAAATATTTGTAGTACTCTGGAAGATCCAGAGAATCTGTGTGTTCAGCACTATTCGTATCCGGGTGTGGTCCTTCAATCCTGCCTGCATAGTTTCGACAGAGGCATTAGAACAGTAAAAAAACTGTACCATGAAGATTTGTCATGGCTGTGGTAGAGCTCGAGTTGCTGTCAATGTTATCAATGGCTGCCAGAACAAACACAGCATAGTCATTTTCAATATTGTCACATTTTGAGTTATTTGCTGAGCAACGCAATGCCTCTCCACTTCGATCATCTTGACACAATATGCATTTCGACGAAACCATGATGAATCAATATTGGATCCTTATTGAAAGAGTGGCACACGTGTAGGTTGTCACGTAGAGGTGGGCTTCTGCCTCACATTTTCCTAAACAAGAAAAGAACATTCATTACCGCAGTAAGTTCCACATCTCAATATTCCATGTAAAAACAGGTATGTGCAACAAAACATGGTAAAATGGCTAAAAAATTATTATTTTGACAGTTTACCTTGACCTTTATACATGACTTTTACCTCTGAAGGTCATGAACCCAATTCCATTGGATTGGTCATCCAAAGAGCTATCAAGATAGATCCCAAGTTTGTCTTAATCAGCCAAGTAGATGCAGAGATATGCACATTTCAGACGGGGGGGGGGTAATTTTCGGTGGTTGCCATCTTGGATTTATGCAAATGAGGTCGTTCCGGGCCAACTCTTTCTTGGCCACCCGTCTGAAAAATTTAAATAAATATTGACCAACATCTGTGCAAATTTTCATAGACTCTTCAAAAAAAACATTATCATAGCATTTTTGTGCACATAGCCGCTGGACTATTTTGCTCCCAATACTGATTGATAAAATGCGGTTAATTAGGTTGCCCGAAACGTTGTCGGTCGAATCCTTTTTGAATCATACCGTATTGTGGAAGCGGTTAAGAAAATAATTTGAGTGAAACTCCATTGTACGACTAACATGTAGGTCTTGATGAGTCTTATTTAGTTTGAACAGTTTATCTTGAATAGTTTGACGTAGGGATCAACTCCGTACATCCGCCCCGAAACTGTCCCCCTTCCCCATCCTACAGGCCACCCATGTACTGTCACTCGGAGAGTGCCCCTTCCCCATCCTACAGGCTACCCATGTACTGCCACTCGGAGAGTACCCCTTCCCCATCCTACAGGCTACCTATATACTGCCACTCGGAGAGTGCCCCTTCCCCATCCTACAGGCCACCCATATGCTGCCACTAGGAGAGTGCCCCTTCCCAATCCTACACGCCAACCCTGTACTGCCTCTCGGAGAGTGCCCCTTCCCCATCCTAGAGGCCAACCCTGTACTGCCACTCGGAGAGTGTCCTTTCCCCATCCTACTGCCGCTCGGAGAGTGCCCCTTCCCCATCTTAGAGGCCAACCCGTACTGCCACTCGGAGAGTGCCCCTTCCCCATCCTACTGCCGCTCGGAGAGTGCCCCTTCCCCATCCTAGAGGCCAACCATGTACTGCCACTCGGAGAGTGCCCCTTCCCCATCCTACAGGCCACCCATGTACTGTCGCTCGGAGAGTGTCCTTTCCCCATCCTACAGGCCAACCCTGTACTGCCGCTCGGAGAGTGCCCCTTCCCCATCCTACTGCCGCTCGGAGAGTGCCCCTTCCCCATCCTAGAGGCCAACCCTGTATTGCCACTCGGAGAGTGCCCCTTCCCTATCCTACTGCCGCTCGGAGAGTGCCCCTTCCCCATCCTACAGCCCAACCCTGTACTGCCACTCGCAGAGTGCCCCTTCCCCATCCTACTGCTGCCCGGAGAGTGCCCCTTCCCCATCCTAGAGGCCAACCCTGTACTGCCACTCGGAGAGTGCCCCTTCCTCATCCTACTGCCGCTCGGAGAGTGCCCCTTCCCCATCCTAGAGGCCAACCCTGTACTGCCACTCGGAGAGTGCCCCTTCCCCATCCTACAGGCCACCCATGTACTGCCGCTCGGAGAGTGCCCCTTCCTCATCCTACTGCCGCTCGGAGAGTGCCCCTTCCCCATCCTAGAGGCCAACCATGTACTGCCACTCGGAGAGTGCCCCTTCCCCATCCTACAGGCCGACCCTATACTGCCACTGGGAGAGTGCCCCTTCCTCATCCTACTGCCGCTCGGAGAGTGCCCCTTCCCCATCCTAGAGGCCAACCCTGTACTGCCACTCGGAGAGTGCCCCTTCCCCATCCTACAGGCCAACCCTGTACTGCCACTCGGAGAGTGCCCATTCCCCATCCTACTGCCGCTCGGAGAGTGCCCCTTCCCCATCCTAGAGGCCAACCCTGTACTGCCACTCGGAGAGTGCCCCTTCCCCATCCTACTGCCGCTCGGAGAGTGCCCCTTCCGCATCCTACAGGCCACCCATGTACTGCCGCTCGGAGAGTGCCACTTCCACATCTCCCAGGCCAACCCTGTACTGCCGCTCGGAGAGTGCCCCTTCCCCATCCAACAGGCCAACACTGTACACAAACAAGCCAACGTCTACCGTCTTTTAACTTCATGCTACGCTACATTATCCTGTCAGTGATTATTTTGAGTTTGCGCTGAAAGTCGACGTAACTTTGGTGATAGCGCGGGTCATTGGTAAACCAGTTGTTGAGTAGTTGATGTCCGTGATTTTCGACTGCACTGTGTCTATCACCAGTAGCATATTATGCACGCATCCACGCACGCACGCAATCATGATCGCATGCACGCACTCACGCACGCACGCACGCACGCACGCACGCACGCACGCACGCACGCACGCACGCACGCACGCACGCACGCACGCACGCACCCCCCCACACACGCACGCACACACACACACACACACACACACACACACACACACACACACACACACACACACACACACACACACACACACACACACACACACACTGTGCGTTACACAATGTGTTATACAGTGTGTACTAATGTGTTATACAATGTGTTATACAGTTGATTAAATAGAAAAATGGGATATCAACACACTGTTGAGTACTTACATATGTATATACGCACACATGTACGCACGCTCGCACGCACGCACGCACGCACGCATGCACACATGCACGGGCGCACTCACACTCCAAACGCGTCACCGTTGCCCGGACAAAACACGACGTCACAGAAGGCAACTTAACGTCACAAAACCTAGCGTTAGTCATTAACCAAAGCCGGAGTGCGACGACTTCGGCGAAATAGCGGGTTGTTAGATGACTGCGAGTGAGTGCTGCTGCCGCCGGGTCTGGCATACTCACAAAGCTAACTGACGCAGGTCAGTTCATAACAAAAGACGTCACATGCACTACAAGTTCCATTCATTGTTCAGCCTGCCCCGACAAGTCGGTGAGACGGCACCGTCAACCAAAACGATTGTATCGGCCCGATAAGATGTGCGTCTACGTAGACAAGTGCGGGTCCGGGTTATGATGTCAACAGGGCTAGTGACGAAGCACGTTGTTGGCCGCCTGCTGTGACTTGTTTGAATATTGTTGGAACGTTTATATAAATGTGCACTGTACAACACATTTGCGAGATCACTATCCAAACACGAGGCACATATTTCTGCTCTAGCGCATTTGAAGAATTACTTCGGCATTTATATACATATTGAAATATGACGCCAATAATCGGACACGCCAACACGACCATGGGAGTCGGAACGGCGACATTTTCGGAAGCTATTTCACATTACGAAGTCTCCAACAGACTATATAGTGCCACCATGTCGTTTTCCGGACGTCTACTGTTCGCAGACATCGACACAATACATGGCTCAAAGCTTGCTCGCTCACTCAAGAAGACCCGTCACGTTCTCCGGGCCGCCGGTGGCGCCGTTCTGCGGCTGTTCCTGTGCACGCGCTGTCTACCAGCAGCTTCCTACTGCGCATGGGTGTACATGACGTCACAAGAGGACTGTCAAGAGGAAGGGCCAAGAGGCAGAAGTAACAAGATTGACCCGGCGTTGGCTTTTCTTGGCCAATAAAGTAATCCATTAAATACACACGTGTAGTTATTTACGCAGTATAACAACGCAAGTCCTGGTTAGAGTGAAATATGCAAAATTCATGACAATTAATTTATAATTAATGTACCAGCAATTATTCCAGCAATGAACGACATACATCAACTCATAATCACAGCAAGTATGCCGGCCCCCCGAATGGTATTTACGCATACTACCTAAAATTAATACCTGACAGGTTACGGCAGAATAAAAAACATTGCTAACGGTAATGTGTAATTGTCTCCGGCAGCCACACGCTACACGTACTACCTATATGAATGTGTAGTTACTCTGTATCATATAAGTCATAACGTAAGACTAGACGTGTTTCTGTACATTATGGTATAGTGCCAATAGTGGGCTTGTAAACGAACCAACGAAAGCGCTCTATATTATCCTATCCATTCGCTCTTGAAATTTGCGTAAATTGGCTGCTTCCGTGTATGCCTGTTACAGCCGGGTACTTATTTAGGCGGTCATGTTTTTGGTAGTTGTTAAAACAGTTTGCAGACCGCCCGCCCGCCCGCCCGCCCGCCCGCCCGCCCGCCCGCCCGCCCGCCCGCCCGCCCGCCCGCCCGCCCGCCCGCCCGCCCGCCCGCCCGCCCGCCCGCCCGCCCGCCCGCCCGCCCGCCCGCCCGCCCGCCCGCCCGCCCGCCCGCCCGCCCGCCCGCCCGCCCGCCCGCCCGCCCGCCCGCCCGCCCGCCCGCCCGCCCGCCCGCCCGCCCGCCCGCCCGCCCGCCCGCCCGCCCGCCCGCCCGCCCGCCCGCCCGCCCGCCCGCCCGCCCGCCCGCCCGCCCGCCCGCCCGCCCGCCCGCCCGCCCGCCCGCCCGCCCGCCCGCCCGCCCGCCCGCCCGCCCGCCCGCCCGCCCGCCCGCCCGCCCGCCCGCCCGCCCGCCCGCCCGCCCGCCCGCCCGCCCGCCCGCCCGCCCGCCCGCCCGCCCGCCCGCCCGCCCGCCCGCCCGCCCGCCCGCCCGCCCGCCCGCCCGCCCGCCCGCCCGCCCGCCCGCCCGCCCGATTTACAACCTGACGTGAGTGCTGATTTTGTTTTTTGTGAATTCACGACACGAAACACTATTTGGAGATCGTCTTTTGTGATCGCTGACATTGTTAACATGGGTTGTGCGTGTATACACATCACGTGCATGGACGGATGTAGACCTTGAAAACGGGGGTGCTTAGTTTCCAAAACTCACGCACTCACGCACACAAACAAACATAATAGCCCCATTCTGATAACGCCATCACTTTTGCAAAGGTGCAATGGTCTTATAAGAGGGATGGCCTCTCGTGGGGGAAGGCATTATCACGGGAAAGCCACACCACTATTCGTTGTAAAAAAATTTAATATCATATTTTTAACTTGCAATTTGAACTTGTGCGAACGTCTCCAAACCACCACGGTGAACGTCTCCACCCCACCACGGTGAACGTCTTCACACCACCACGATGAACGTCTCCACCCCACCTCGGTGAACGTCTCCACCCCACCTCGGTGAACGTCTCCACCCCACCACGGTATAGTTGTTCGAACACGTCCAGGAGCCAGTGTGTCGCCACAACGAATAACTCATCGTGCCATGCAAAGGTCCATAAACGTGGTATATAGTTCGTTCTTCGGGTGCGAAGAGGACAGCGATACCATCTGTTCAAAGTGATTAAATTTTTTTTGTGATTAGCATCGAACATCAACTTTGTGATTATGCTTCCGAGCTTCCCTTGCCATTTTGGTGGTAAAACTAAAGATGTTCGCCACCGCTATAAGTGATGAAATCATAGTAGATGCAGAACTCTATCACTTTGCATGCCTTAGTGATGCATATGTTTGATTGATTACACCGCTTTTTTGGTTAAAGAAGCCATACCATACGGAATCGTCACTAACTGAGTTAATAATTAACTTTTGCTGACTTATTACCACGTATGCAACGTAAACAACATAACACAAACTGTCTACATTATACTTTTATTTTGTGTTATTCTATTATACTACAACAAGCAAAATGTGTCACAAAGAGGTTCCTATGTTTCTACATATGACAGTGTGTGCTGACATCAAATTAACTGCGAGCTTAATATTTAAATGGTGGGAAAGGGGAATATTTGGTGCACACAGTTTCCTTCTACCGAGTTTGCTGGATGTTCTGCAGTGTTCGTTCATATAACACGAGAAGCCACAATGAAGAACATTGGGTCAAACACTGTTTGTTTGTCTTGCAAAAGTGCCAATCATATTATCCTACCGATGAATATGTTTGTCAAATAAAATCGATACGTCTATGAGCGGTATTGGAGATGTCTCCTTGCGTAGAACAACATGTACGCACTAGTGCCCTGCGCGGGCCTAGAATTTTATCCCAATCCCTGCCCGCAATTAGCAGTTAGAGTCCAGGCCCGGCCCAGGCCCGCAATAATTTTTCAACCCCGGGCCAGGCCCGCAAACTAGAATTTAGGCCCAGGCCCGGCCCAGGCCCGACCCAGACCGTGAATGTTTGTGTGAATTAGTACAAGTGTGAATGAATTAAGACTGGGGAGAAATACCAGTTACCAACTGGGTTGGGTACTGGGTAGTGGGCTAGTGGCCTAGTGGGCACTTGGCAGTGGGCAGGTCATTCAGGTGGGCAATGTTTGGAGGGAAGACCTAGACAATAGAATGTCCACTGGTAGGGTCAAAGGGTAATAAGTTGATGGTTAATCATGGCTTGATTGCCTCTGCAAATATTTCTAAAGTAAACATTTGGGGCTGGCTACTTCCAGCCAAGTGAACTTATGGGGCCATTATATTCCATGCAAGATCTCAATTTGCAACTATATAATACTAAAGAAATAATTTTAAGCATTCATTAACCGGAATTACAATATATAATCAGTTTTTATTAAAAAATAAAGTAATAATCGGTGTTTTGTATGAATATTTTTATTATGTCCAGGCCCAGCCAAGGCCCGGCCCGGCCCGCTCACACTAGGCCCAGGCCCGGCCCAAGCCCGTTGTTTTTAAATTGTTTTCAGCACAGGCCCGGCCAGGGCCCGCAGTATGTAGGCCCAGGCCCGGCCCGGCCCGGCCCGCGAAATTATGTAGAGGCCTGGCCGGGCTTGGACCCAAACTTAATATAGTAGAAATTAACCAAACACTAAGTCCGATTTCCGTCTCGAAAGGATAAGTAATCTTTTGAAACGTTATGCAGAAACAAATATATAATGAACTAGGCAACTACAGTGTGTTTGTAATGCACACGATATGCGGTAGTATGAGCAATTTAAGCTCTTTCATTTCTAAATGCATAGCCGCTGTGTTGTGCAATGATTTACTTAGCGGCAATGTCCGACGACCAATCGGCCGTTGCAGCAACTGTAGCCAGAATTAGTGCGGTAACCCCTGTTACCACAGCAGGCGTTTCTGTCGCCCCTGGTTTGAACGGTTCCATCGCAACACATGTAGAGAGTAGAGCTGTATGCCCAGGTACCACAGCAGGCGTTGTTGCCGGCCCTGGATTGAATCTGTCCACCGCAACACATGTGGACGGTAGAGCTGTAAGCCCTGAAACCACAACAGGCGTCGTTGCCAAGCCTGAGTTGAAGCCTTCCAGAGCAGCACATGAAGAGTATTGGATTGTATCGGCCACAACCTGCAACACAAGCCACACACCAGTCAAACAAAATGCAATGCAAGCAAGACAAATATGGTTGTGACAGTGTTTTTGCTCCAATCAATGTACAGACCATTTATTTACATAGTTGCATAGTTATAATTGATAAAATATTGATATTATAACGGCCAACGTATGTGTGGTAATGTTTATGATATTACATAAATTTTGCGGTGTTTTGTCTAATCGGAATATTTACGACTTTAGTGTGTTTGTTGGCGTTCGAAGCGATTTCTCACACTATTCACCAGAACCCCTGCCTGAAAGTGCACGTGTTTTTGAAATTGGCAGTACTAGGTCGATCCCAACTTGGAATTATACTGATACAGTGTTACTCCAATGTTGTGAATATATAGAGGAGTATAACTATGGGGTGTGAAAGTGAGAGAGAGAGAGAGAGAGAGAGAGAGAGCGAGAGCGAGAGCGAGAGCGAGAGCGAGAGCGAGAGCGAGTGGAATCGAACCACCGTCCTCTCGATCTACAGTACAGCCGGCTGTTCTTCCCACTAGACCACCGTCCTATCCACGGGCAACTGAATCGGCTTGATCAGTATATATATATATATATATATATATATATATATATATATATATATATATATATATATATATATATATATATATATATATATATATTTATATATATATAATTATATATATATAATATATATATATATATATATATATATATATATATATATATATATATATATATATATATATATATATATATATATTTGTGTATAGTCGTAGTATTCGGATTACGCATCGCAACGCCGATATACGGATGTTGAAAGGTGAGTGGGTCATTCCTAGTTGCATACCCTGTTATATATATATATATATATATATATATATATATATATATATATATATATATATATATATATATATATATATATATATATATATATATATATATTAGTTATAGGGGCTCAAGCTGATTCAGTTGCCCGTGGTCTTATCGATCGACTACAGTCGGCTGTTCTTCGCACTAGACCACCGTTCACCACTTTACTCAATGTATGTGATTTTACATGGGCAGGCAAGTTTATTGATTGTATAGGCATGATTGTATAGGCATGCTAATGACGTCTGAATCTACATACATTAATAGTTATATACAATTGCACTGTTGTATCGTGATTGTTACCTGGTGATTGTTACCTGGTGATTGTTACCTGGTGATTGTTACCTGGTGATCTGCCGCCGGAAACGTCACGTTTGCCCCTGATATTGCCACCGCCGTTAGAGGGTTTAAGTGGAACCCTACTGCAAGCCTCATCAAAGAAGACTGTACCAATGACGAGGCTGACGAGCAATAAATACACCAGATGGCTCCACCTATGAATACACTAGAACATCAATCAACCGATCCATCAATCAGCTCAGCAGAGCATTCGAGAGTGTGGCACAAAGGCCTCACATCCAAACTGCAGTCAACTGGGATACACGGAACGCGATGACAAAACGAAGGGCACAGTTCTGAAAGTTGCCATCAATGAAAATATACTATGCCATCGTATATGGTACACCATGGTATTTCGTTATATTTTATGGTTTTACATGGTAAACCATGATATTGCACGGTAAACTGTGGTATACCATGGTTTACTTGTTTCAAAACACCATGGTATTTTACCATGGCTTCCCTATTTCAAAGCACCATGGATTACCATGATTTCCATGGTATTTTACCATGGGTACCATAATTTACCATGGTTTACCTGTTTCAAAACACCATGGCATTTACAATGGTATATTTTCATAAGTGTGGAATATGGTATATGGTCTGGTGCCAAGTCCATCAACGACATCAAGACAAACATATTACACATTTGCAGCTATTTTCTTGCCAGTTTTTCAGAAGTATTCTATACAGTGACCAGTGACAAATATACTTACATCGTAGCTTCTGTTTGGTATCTTCGCCGAGTATTCTGAACACGTCACTGTTTAGCGAACGCCGTCAACTAATTGTGATACTGGTGTCGTACGTGCCTATAATAGGATTTTGTCACTTGTCCGCTGATTGGCTAGAGCCATTTTGGGTATCCCCGTGAGGACATTCGCGAGGAAACATGGCTTCGAACCTAATGGATAGCTGCGGAAGTAAAAATATGACTAACGTCTCATTCAACTAGTTAGCCTTTTCAGAACTTTATCGCCAAGCACCAGACGTACCGTGTCCGGTTTGCGTCTTGAATTCAGAACTATGGCAAGAAAGGCGGATGTGCTAATCACTACATTTACATTTTTTGAGTTTTGTAATATAAGTACACAACGTCAGTGAGTAATGTCACACTGTTCCTCTTTCTATGGTGTATGTTTCTATGATGCATTTTAATTTACATGGCGCAAATATCTCAGGAAACGTTTTAATCTACCAGTTTGCACTCATTTTTATTATATGATACTACTACTTTTAGCAGAATGTCTCCCGATTCAAATTCAGATCATGAATCGAATGGTGCGCTTTATACAGAGTACAAAATGCAACAATAGTTTGGATAGACTCTCGTGAGAGGGCAATCTAGCCCTTGGTTCATGTATGTCTAAAAGTTTCAATTACCCTTTGTCTCAATTCCTTGGCAAAGGATGTGCTGAATAATACAGAGAATGCGTGTAGCACTTTTTTAGTCAAAGACGTGTTAGTCTCTTTATGTACAAAGATACTTCAATTGTAATTGAACTGCACATATTGTTGTACGAATAAATATATATTTTTACTATTACTACAATGCCGTGCCTATAGTTTGCAATAATGCCGAAACAGAGTTAAGACGATTACGTGCTGGCTTAGTCAATTGTGGTATATTCGTTTAGAATAGGCCTACCTACAGGTGTAAATGAAACAAAATCCACTGCGTTTTGCCGAAACACTAGACTCAAAAGTAGTTGCACCTCGTCTACTGTAAATTTGACATTTGAAGTTATACTAATGTGACAAATACTAGAAAATACATACGAGTACTTTAACACGATTTTTATATTTTCGGCAAATCCGTATTAAAACGGGACACGGCCCAAGGCCGTATTCCTCCCAAAAATTCGTATTGTACACGTAAGATGTCGCATGTCGGTTTTCGGTTGATTATGTTAGACCCTAACACCATTAAAACCAGATTATTGGTGTCCCAAATTACACAATTTCAAGTGTTTTGTCTAAAAAACGTCAAATGGGTAGGAAGGAGAATACTCCCCTACCACACACACCCCGAGGCGCTTCACGCCTCGTTTCGCGCCTTCGGCGCTTCATATATTACCTTGGACCCCCTTTTTCTAAACCCTGGATCCGCCCCTGATGACATAGGTTCATCCGCTAGGCTAAAATCAATCAATCAATCAATCAATCAATCAATCAATCAATCAATCAATCAATCAAACAGCCAGTCAATCAATCAGCCAGTCAATCAATCAATCAGCCAGTCAATCAATCAATCAGTCAATTAATCAATCATGTACACTATACAAGAGTGTATAAACTGCACGTATCCACTTCATGCGCAGAACAGAGGTGTTGTACACGTCGCTATATATAATCATTTGAACAATATTGTTAGTGGACGCAGATGTGTAGTGATTATCAGTATATGTGCTTTACTCCAAATACTAATCTCCAAACAGAGGCTCGCTTCCGGTCCCAAGCTCCCTCGAACTTTGATGTGGATGGAGCTTGGGACCGGAAGCGAGCCTCTATTTGGAGAGTGTCCGAATACATCGAGTTATAAATGACGTCATTCGTATCAGTCCGTAGAATTCCACTATTTTAGCGTCGTTCTTAGATAGACAATTGGTATCTGGAAAATGATTACCGCGATCAAAAGCTAGACTAATACAGCAACGGAATAAAACGCTTGCGCTGTGTCTCGCTGGAAACTGTGTTGTTAATTATTTATGCCCGTATCACGCTATTACGTCATACAGTGATTATTTCAAGTTTTCGATTACGGTCCCTCGTTTGAATTCTACGGTCCAATGCTCTGTTCTAGTATATGAAAAATTTTACAAACGTGAAAAATATATAGTCCCATCGCAGAAATCTACGGTGCCGATTCGGATCCGTAGATGTCCTTAAAAAAATCACTGACGTCATACGTCTATGGAGACGTCCACTTACTCCCGGCATGTCGCTTTTAAGGTTCGTATGCACAACGGCATTTGCTTTTGTTTCGCACGCCAAACGTAATGCGCTAAAACCAATCAAGTAATCGGTTACAATCAAGTTTGGCATATTCTATCAAATACGTCTATCGTATATCGGACATGCTGGTTTGTGGTAGTTTGACAAACCCTGGGTAAACGTTTGCACACAAGACTGATGGCGATGTTTTAATTCATTGGACTATGATGGCTGGTTATATAAGTTGTTCTTATGTAACTATTTGTGAGTGACATTTCCCCAAAAAGATACCAGTCTTCTTAAATTTGCACAACACTGCCAAAATATGCTTAGCTAATTCGGTGTCTTTCTCCAGCTTTACTACTAGCTACTGTCACCTTTACGAAAACATATGTGCCTCTCCCATCATAGTACTGACAGCCTCTGCCTCTTTCCCTAGCCACAGTGCCCGCCATAATCATCTCTTCCGATCCAACATGCCTCTTGGTGCCTCCAAAATGTGTATCAACAGTACTAAGATAATAACTATCACGATTTTAACATGTTTTGTTTGGATATTATGTTTAATCATCCGATATGTTATAGTAATAAAACAGTGTCGCAAAATAGTTGTTGTGCCCTTTAATCCGTTGTTAGACACGGTCACAACAGATGGTTGAATGGTAACGTCCATTTCCATGCAGCGCGATCGCTGAAGCGCCACGTGTTGTCGCTGTGTTGTCAAGTCGTTTCGGCCTCGCTGTCAGTTCGCCGACATGTTGTCACGCAGGACCCAGGCCACGACGGGAAACGCAGGCAGTGTACGTTTCGTTACGGTTACAAGGTTAAACGATTATCGCCCGTGTTTCTTGAACACAGCACAGTAGTTAAGACCATACTTTGACCTATTTATAGAATCCTTTACAAATCCCATTTGAAATGCAACCAATTCTAGAGGTCAGATATGCTTCCAACGAGGTGACGTCGTGGGAGGATGCAAGATACCTTCTCGTGGCTCCCCCATGATAAGTGTTTCTTGTGTCGTCACGATTCAAGTGCACGAACTAATGCCTACATAGTGGAATCCGCATGTCGCTCATCTACCTGTGCAGATGACCTGCAGAAATGAGCGTGGTACTACGGGCATTTCTCAAGGCCATGCAAATTGCCCAGTAGGCCGGACAATTCGTGTATTCCAGCTCAACAATTGCACTCCTCAAGCTTGGCAAAGCAGCTGCCGAAGCAAATCGCCCCATACCTATATATCTCCACGTTGCACAGCATATTGGCTATTGGAACCTGTGTTACTGTCCTGACTGTCTCCAATCCTCAAAGCCTTCATCCCTAATAACAAGGCGGCTTCCAGTGAAGACAGAATATATCAGCTGCGTTGGTTGACCTTTTGTCAGCACGTCCTGGCGCCATGCCTTGTCGCTCGCCGCTGCCACCAAACACTAAACACGGCACACCGCCGTCAGTCCATCCACGACAACAAAGGAGCCGCCCACAAACCCTTAAAAGTGGACTATCTCATGGTTTAGCCCTAGCGTCGATCATCGTGTCCTCAGCTTTCCACATTCACAATGCTGAGGCAAAATCTCAGCGTCGAGTTATACGGACCAAAATATCTCGGCGACGTCCTCGATCGCCATTTACAAGCAGCACCTGTTACAGGTAAGCAAACAAATGAAACCAAGCGACAACATCATCCACAAGCTAGCAACGACCAGCTAGGGAGGAAACGCACGAACCATTCCGACATCGTCACTTTCACTGGTTTATTCCACAAGGAATACTGCCGCCCTGTAATAGAATGTATATAGCGTCCACAACAGCGTTGTTGACATTCCGCTTAACGTTGTTATACAAACATAAAAAACACACCAACAACCTGCTGTCGACAGATGCTCGCCCACACCTCTCCACCGCATATACGCCGCTCCTCGGCAACCCTGAGGGAATACAAGAAGGTCATGCACAACCAAGACCTCACAGTATGGAACGACCTCAACCCAGAACCACCCCAGCGCCTAATTTGTTTACGGCCTTTCTGGACCGAAGCCTCCGTCCTTGAAACTAACATCACCGGACAATATAGGTGGATATGAGGTTGGGGCTCAGCAGACACGAGAAACAAGAATCTTGACACGGACCTCACAATCGAACCTCCCGCGTTTGACCTTCCTCGACTCCAGCGCTCCACCATCAACCGCTCCACCATCAACCGCATCAGAACTTTATATAAATGCATAAATAACGCACCAAAGACAAAGCAAGATGAGAATTCGGCCACGAGCAGCAAACCCTTGACCACAACGTCAACCGCTGCCGCTTGTTCGCGTTCTGTGAAGAAGAAGGGTGTCTTCTAAATTAAGCGTTATTTCCTGGTCATTCCGACCTCACCTGAAATCCCTACACTACTATTAAAAACCCAATATGGATCCAGAGAACTGTATCGACATTCGTATTTGGGAAATTATATTATGTCGTGACGCTTTCTCGAGATGGTGTTAATGTGCTTTTGAATATACAAAGCAGTGGACATAAATGTCGTTGCACTTCGGAAGACGGTATTGACTTCTGCCTGTAGACTGTCCTGGTCGTCAGGCATGGCTGACGTTGCGGTTTTAAAAGAAAGAGCCGTCCTACGCAGAAAATTCCTCGAATCCATTCACATCTCAGTATTGAAGCAGTACATTTTGTGGATGTGAGGTTGTAATCGTCCACTCTAGTTCACCGAGATTAATCAGTTAAAAAGAACAGTTTTAAGTTAATTACAGAATGACTCTGATCAGCGTTAATTAGTGTTCATGGTGAATGAGCATTTTCCTCTACTGCGTAGCAATCAATGTACCAGAAAGTACATAGATGAGAAAATATACGTTTCAGTCGTGCATAAGCAAGAAACGCAAACATTTACCGACAAACATGCGTTCCTTAACACAACTTAAATGTGTGTGCGTGCGTGCGTGATTGCGTGCGTGCGTGAGTATGTCGTATCCTATAGTGAGTTCTACACTATCCTCTCAATCTCTCCCATTACGCCTACCCATCTAGATCTCAATGTGCTAATCACTTCCAGGGACGACGCTTTTTCCTGGGAGGCACGCCCCAAGTGGACTTCAATGTGGAGACGACGACGACGGCGGCGGCGGGGGCAGTTTCCCAACCCGTGTCGCCCGACGACCCAGCCTCGCCGGCTTCGGCACCCCCCAAGAGCATCGGAGCAATGCTCAGTAGGGGCCTATCGGAACGACTTCCCATCGACGACGTCCGGTCGATCTTGCATCGCGTCACCCGCACGCTATCGACTCTCAAACGGTTCCAGGTGCGGAATCTCGGACCCCGTCCGGCAATTCTCCATATATAGTCTATCTACTTGTCAAAAAGAAGAAACGAAAGTTGTTTTGTTTGTCAAAAGATTTTTATTTGACAAATCTGTGTCAACCGTTTCATCTGCACTATAATATAGTTACCCATAAAAGATCATCGCACTGAGAAGAGTTCTTAGCGCATCATCAATTTCCGATAAAGATAAAAAAGCTGAAGATAAACATAATTTCGTAATATCAGATTATCGCCCGATGCCACGAATCTTTGAGTTGGAGCGTGGTCGTGACATCGGGATGGTCAATGCAGACATTCAGGTGAAGTCCGGTTTCAATTGATCCATTCGAATGTGTGCGTAACGACGGCGTGCGGAGCGACACTCTGAAGCGGCAGGTGTACAGCATGACAAAAGGGATGACGCAGCAGGAACATGAGCAGCAGGAGGAGGAGATTGAGGAGCAGCAGGAGCAGCTGCAACAGCATGAGCAGGATAATCAGAAGCAGGAGCAGCAGCAGCAGCAGCACCACCACCACCAGCAGCAGCAGCAGATGCAGATCATAGCATGGCCTACTTTTAGCATGTGCATGTCTCCACTTGAACATGCCTGGGATGAACTGCAGAGATGGTTTTATCAGCGACAACAACCGACCAACATCCACCAGCTCACGAACCTGGTTAAATGGTTGGTTGAATGGAGAGCTATGCGGCATTAATGATTTCACAGACTTATAAGATCAATGCGAAGCAGATTCCTGACTTGCACTGCCGCCAGAGGGGGACATACAACTTATCGAACACGTCTTAATATAACATTGATGTTATCATGTTCGTACAAATAAATTATATAACTTACAGTAGATATTTGCGCTTTTTTTTTTACTAGTATTTTACTATAACCTACTGTATTATGCGGTTGTAGCAGTAAGAATAAATCGTACTGCTGCAATCAGTCCTACTTCACCTTTGACCACTATGTCTTGTCTTGATCACTGTGTCTTGTCTTGATCACTGTGTCTTGTTTTGATCACTGTGTCTTGTCTTGATCACTGTGTCTTGTCTTGATCACTGTGTCTTGTCTTGATCACTGTGTCTTGTCTTGATCATTGTGTCTTGTCTTCACCACCTTGCCTTGTTTTGATCACTGTGTCTTGCCTTGACCACTGTGTCTTGTCTTGATCACTGTGTCTTGTCTTGATCATTGTGTCTTGTCTTCACCAATGTGCCTTGTTTTGATCACTGTGTCTTGCATTGACCACTGTGTCTTGTCTTGATCACTGTGTCTTGTCCTGCCAGAATCCACAACGTCCTCACTTGTTTCTTCAATTTGAACGTATGTTGTCGTACTTGTGTAGCTCTGATAATGGAGCAAGATCGTCATTCCGGGAATATATAAGACATCGTTATTAATAATGTCATTATATGTACTGCATATCAGCAGCATATGACATGGACGTCGTTGGCTTTTTGCAGGAAAAAGAGGCCCGCCGAGCGACCGATGACAGCAAGCAGTGGGCGTCAGTCCCAGCGATAGTTCCGCCAGTGAACCCAGTGGTGATTGGCCGCTACAAAGCCACCACCCAACCGACGGCAACCGACTTCCTAGAACGCCCAGGCGGCGGTTCCGACGACCGCTCGAGCAATTCTGGTAGCCATTCCGGGAGTCCCTATGGCAGCACGTTGGTATCGTCCCTAAAGAGCAGTGACAGCAGCATGAGGCGGGTCGGAAGTCCAGCGGACTCTTCTGGTCGCAGTGGAGCTATCGTACACTTTGTCGACACCGTCTCGGACAACAACGAAAGCAAGAAGGCTGACACCCATGACGGAGACAACGTCCCCGTCGAGCAGATCGAGTCGGAGTGTGACATTGAACGCCCTGAAAACATGGACGAGGGGAATACGACGTCGAAGGGGGAAGGAAATACGGTGTCGAAGGAAAGGCGCTTCTCGGAGAAAAAATCGCCGCCGTCGGGGAGTGCGTGCGCGGCTCGGTGCAAGCAGCGGTTGATGATTGACACTTACGGTCGGTTATACGTGCCTGGATGGCGCAATAACAACGCCAGTGAACAGCGGGTGTTCGAAGCCATTGACCGAGCGTTCAGCAGGTCGACGCCTTTTGGTCGAGAATCGTCACGATCAAGCCGGCATTCGTGCGAGAAGGGCGAGTCAGCCAAGCGGAACGAGACGACGGAGGTGCTGAAGCCGCGCTGTCGACTCCAGCAGAGCCAATCGTCTTGCGGCCATAGGCACCAAGTGGAGGAGATGAAAATTCCGCGCCGCACCCCATCGTTGAACACACTGTCGCCGATAGGACGCAGGGCGGGACACTTGTCAAGTGACGACAGACCGTGTCCAGATGGCGCGGGGAGTGAGCGACAAGCGCCCTACGGCAGTGCTTCTAGCGGGTTCGTTAACAAGGACAAACTGCAGCGGCGCATCAGTGTCTGTTCCCGCATTCCGCGCCCGGACAGATCAGGCGGGCGCCAACAGAACTTGATTAAGCCGGCCGCAGGGGGAATCGTAGGCGAACAGTTGGCGAACGAAAGCTGGAGTAACTTCATAGCGATCGATAAATGGGACGAATATGTTAGTGACATGTTTAACGTTTATTCGTGTGTTTTTTGATTGAAGAACATTTTGCTACGTAGCAGAAAGAAGACATTGTTGGCTTCCAGTTCAGAGTCTGACGCCTAAATACACCGGAATCAAAATGAATGGCAGTTTGGACAAAAACGTTGACCAGCTTGACTTCTGGAGTTGTAAAATAAAATATATACGCCAGCCATGTATGCAGCACCACCGTGCATCTTTGACAGCACAATCCCATATTCTTCCTGGGTAGCTATCAATTTTGTGGCCAATGCTTCACCAGTTGTGCTGTCGACCATTTCCTCTTCCAACACCTAAGTCTAGATAGGGCGGCCCCTCTGTCGAATATCAGAAGGTTCGTCACTTTGACCATCACTCCTCTCCCACTTGCTAGGCAGCTGGTTCATCAACGTCAACAACATTCTGTGTCTCTCGCCGCTGAGTGGCAACTTCACAGTTTATGCGTTCAATGATCGCTACTGAGTGGCAACTTCACAGTTTATGCGTTCAATGATCGCTACTGAGTGGCAACTTCACAGTTTATGCGTTCAATGATCGCTACTGAGTGGCAACTTCACAGTTTATGCGTTCAATGATCGCTACTGAGTGGCAACTTCACAGTTTATGCGTTCAATGATCGCTACTGAGTGGCAACTTCACAGTTTATGCGTTCAATGATCGCTACTGAGTGGCAACTTCACAGTTTATGCGTTCAATGATCGCTACTGAGTGGCAACTTCACAGTTTATGCGTTCAATGATCGCTACTGAGTGGCAACTTCACAGTTTATGCGTTCAATGATCGCTACTGAGTGGCAACTTCACAGTTTATGCGTTCAATGATCGCTACTGAGTGGCAACTTCACAGTTTATGCGTTCAATGATCGCTACTGAGTGGCAACTTCACAGTTTATGCGTTCAATGATCGCTACTGAGTGGCAACTTCACAGTTTATGCGTTCAATGATCGCTACTGAGTGGCAACTTCACAGTTTATGCGTTCAATGATCGCTACTGAGTGGCAACTTCACAGTTTATGCATTCAATGATCGCTACTGAGTGGCAACTTCACAGTTTATGCGTTCAATGATCGCTACTGAGTGGCAACTTCACAGTTTATGCGTTCAATGATCGCTACTGAGTGGCAACTTCACAGTTTATGCGTTCAATGATCGCTACTGAGTGGCAACTTCACAGTTTATGCGTTCAATGATCGCTACTGAGTGGCAACTTCACAGTTTATGCACAACGTTCAATGATCGCTACTGAGTGCAGGGTGTATGAAGACGAGGATTAGACCATTCGATTTCTGGGGTGGGTTGGATTTACTTCATTTTATTTGATGATATGAACAATGTGATATTAACAAATACCTTAATTGCGAAATAGTTGAATCTGAAACAATAATTGTGCTGGCTAGCCCTTGAAATGGATGAGATTATGTCTCAGGGCCAGATTCTGAAAAAAGTTGTGTGTGTTGACCCGTTCTCACTAAATTGGCCATAGACTGTTTTTGTGTGCATATAGTCAGAAGTCATCTCTCACATTGGTTGAAGCTGCAGTTGATTGACAATGTTTAATTAATAAGTTACTGTTTCCAAACAAAACACATGCTGGCTTCTGTTTCTAGTAAAACACAATGATTAGCAGTTTTGTTCTCGAGTTATATGAATGGCATGGCATGCAAGCATTCCTTTGTTGTGCCCTTTTCTTGTTGTAGATGACAGATATGACAATGCTAACTTCCTTCTTCCCAACAAATGACGGAAACTGAGTGAGCAGTCATACCTTGTGGTTATGAAATTCGTTAGGCCTACTGAGCACACTTTGCGGAGCCGTTCTCTTGCAATACCCTATACAACCTTTAGCATATCGCCACTTATTGATTCCCAGGACTACTTCATGTCTCATCTTCCTTTGTTTTGTCAATAGTCCAATTTAATTTTTTGGTGACAGTAAGTGTATCCATTTTAAAATTGATAAGATTGAAGTGATGGCAAATGGTGAGATAGAAGTGGGGGCAAAGGGTGAAATTGAAGTGGGGGCAAAGGGTGAAATTGAAGTGGGCAAACGTGTGTGAGATTAAAGTGGGGCCAAATGGTGAGATGGAAGTGGGGACAAAAGGTGAGGTTGAAGTGGGGGCAAAGGCTGAGTTGGAAGTGGGGGCAAAGGCTGATATTGAAGTGGGGGCAAAGGTTCCCATTACCTTCCCTATTTGTATTGACTCTAGTCTGACATGATGAGTATGCTGCTGATTAAAAACACTAGCGCCTTTCATTCATTTGTTTGTGGGAACCCATTATTAGTAGGACCAGCAAAGATACCCGTCCACCGGGCGAAACCTTTTCATGGAACATTCGGCCATCACTCTATTCCACGGCCACATTAATCGTACATTACGCTGGAAAGCACTTTGAACAAACAACTGAAATAACTCAACAAAAGACTATTATTTTCTGGTGCATGCCGTCCGACTGTAAAGCTGCAGGCAATGTGTTCATGTATCTCAATACCATAGCAATTGATTCCTAAATATTTATTTATTAAATTATAGGAATGATTATTTATGTGTTACATGTATCGCATTAAAAAGCTGAGGCTTCATAATACGTAATATTTGTCATGTTGTGAATATAGAAAAAAAATTCTAAATGCGGTTACACTGGTGTATATGTAAAATCCAACGGCTATAATTAACGTCAGTTGGGTATATCGATACGCAGGCACAGGTCTATATCGTATCTCCAGGAGTGGTAAGGTGGTTCCTGTGAATACGGGACGGCATTTGGCTCTTGATTTATCAACCCCTAATAGAAATCCTCCCCTGGAGATGTACATACCCGACTGGAAGATACTAGTAAGGACGAGGCAAGCCAAAGCCAAGAACGCTGCACCCTTTAGTTCCTAGAGACCGCAGGAAACGGCATAGAAGGTGTGTGCATGCATACGGGATAGGCATCAACCGCCGATTAACCCAAACCTGTTTTGTTTGTAATGCTATATTAAAATAATAATAATAATATATTTTATATCAAGATCCAATTAAATTGATTTTTTTTAAATACGTTTGGAATTTTCCTAATAAAATATATGATTTAACATTAATAAAATACAATAAATAAATAAATAAATATTGTAAATAAATAAATACACAAAGATAGTTATCTTCATTACAGCCAAGTGAGGCTTTGGTGTGGCACTTAGAGATAATTTAAGTGGCGACTGTCCACTGGTTACCCATCATCTGGCAACTCATTCCCAAACATAAGAAGTTAGTTAGACATCACCTCGCCTTTACGAAACCATGTTGAGATTGAGATATTATTGACGAGTTACAACGAATTCCACAACGTTTCTATGATTTGCAAACTACTTCAGGGATTTCGGCGGAAAATCTTGGCGGGTGTTTTGAATTGTATTATGTAGTGAAAATAGTAGAACAGACAAGGGGAACATTATGTTAAATAAGATTGAAAATATATTTTCACCCAAAGCTAAAACCCCAAAGGGCAAGTGGACAAGGAAACCATTTTTTTTACGAAGAGGCCAACACAATTATCCATCGTCAGCAAGTGTGTGTGTGTGTGTGTGTGTGTGTGTGTGTGTGTGTGTGTGTGTGTGTGTGTGTGTGTGTGTGTGTGTGTGTGTTTGTGTGTGTGTGTGTGTGTGTGTGTGTGTGTGTGAGTGTGTGTGTGTGTGTGTGTGTGTGTGTGTGTGTGTGTTTGTTTGTGCGTGCGCGTGTGTTTGCGTCCGCGCGCGTGGTCACGGTTATATGTCGGAATGTCGTGTCAGTGTCTACCTTAACACAACGATGCCAATACTGATGAGAGCGACGACTTCTCTGCAATAAACAATAATCTACAACAGAAATACGGCGACGTGGTCACGGTTTTCGTTACCATTATAATTATGCCGATCACCTGTAACCGTCTTTACTGACATCTTCGTTATCTAGTGAATAAGCAATTTAGTAACAAGTGTTCCATCGTGTTATTATGGTATAATTCAATATAGTAACAAGTGTTCCATCGTGTTATTATGGTATAGTTCAATATAGTAACAAGTGTTCCATCGTGTTATTATGGTATAGTTCAATATAGTAACAAGTGTTCCATCGTGTTATTATGGTATAATTCAATATAGTAACAAGTGTTCCATCGTGTTATTATGGTATAGTTCAATATAGTAACAAGTGTTCCATCGTGTTATTATGGTATAATTCAATATAGTAACAAGTGTTCCATCGTGTTATTATGGTATAGTTCAATATGTAAGAAAACGTACGACATAGTGCATTCTAGTTGTCAAACGTAATCACACTGCATTCGAAAATAGTCTTTGCTTGTGGCATATACCAAGATTGTACATTACAATATTGTTAATAAGTGTTTGTGTTTCTTATACTACTTTGTTACAAGTTTATTCAACATTCGCTCCAGTGTGTAAAGAGTGAAATGAGAAGGAGAGGAACCAAGTCTTGCAAAAAAAGCTCATTTCTAACCGGAACTTTCTTCCCCCATTACATTACATTACATTACATTACATTAAGATTTGCAGATTCTGATTCACCAACGGTAGACGTACGTGCCTTCCAATCTTGACCAAACCTTGTATTTGTAGTGCAAATTTATCAATTATTTCATTCACACTCGTGTAACTATATACAATTCATATACCAATGAACACTTACTTGCCACAACGAACGTGAATGTCATCTCTTTGCACTTGCTGAAGAAGGGTGCAATTGGTATAGTGTTGCACACAACCCCTTTGGACGTCTAACTCCCAAGCTTACCCGTTGTTAGAGTGATGGCTTCCTCTATTGCTATCGTCTCATTTGTTGCTACGTTTACCCGTTTACCCCTTTACCCGTTCCCAATGACGGATTGCCGTCTGCAGTTATACCCAATTTATCCCAGACAAAATATGAATCGCCTGCTGGGTTCACCCTTAGAGATCGGGGGCCATCTACAAACGAGCAAAACTCAAAAGACGTTGCTATGTGATACAGTTGACAGCATGGGGAAATGATCTACAGAATTAATCGAAATGCTGAAAAATAAAAATTTTCTTCCTTGGTGAAATGTTGTAACTATGTCATGTGATCGGCGAGAAGATGGAGGTCACGCCCATAATCAGCATTGACCCACACAGTGTTTAACATTTTGGATATCTATTTTGATTCTTACCAATTCTTTCGATGATTTGAAAAAAAATTGGCATTTGTATTAAACACTGCGCACATTACTTAAACTAGTCTCATACTACACATCTGGACATAAGTGAACCATTTTTTTTTATTGATGGCTGTATATTAATCGTAGTGAAGTTTTCAATATCACCTACGTTAACTCGTGGTAGCGGCGTTTTAATGCTTTAAAGCTCAACATGTTTAGCCGATCGCGAATCGGAGCGCCACAGTATCGCCAAAGCCGACACTCGACCGATCAATGCTGTTTGGTATACGACATTTGATGCAATGAGCATATTGTAGATAAACAACCATTAGTTATTGGCTTATTGCTATATTACATAGTCCTACTTGAGAGGAAGTCATATGAAGACATGAAATGACGACTGAAACAAATGGTTTGGCTGTAGCAACTTACGCCTATCGCTTTACTGGTCTGGGGATTACTTGACTTAATTAACCTCCCAAATTCTTCAATTAAATAAAATTAACAATTAATGTTATATAAATAACAATTAAATCATGTGTTGGTAGAAATGTATACACATTTAAAATCACAAGACAACTGCGTTTTGTAACTTTGTTGGAAAGAGATTAGCTCAAACAATATTTTCATGCCAAGACATTTCTTCATAGGGCATTTGATGACATTTTAAAAGTTGTAGATACTTGCTAAAAAATAAGTATAGTTTAATAAAACGATTGAAATGTTGTGAAGATTTGCAGGTGTGGAGTTTTCTCTTATACTGAATCACCATATTAACAAAACCGGGTAACTACGTACATCATTACTATTCTTCAATTTGTTACTTATGCAGTGTTTTATACTAAATCATTAAGTTTCCCCTTACACATAATAATTTAAATATGGACAAACTATTTGTTATGTATCACTAGAACTAGCATGCTTTTGATTTCATTCAAGATTCCAAGTTGAAGCTATATTCCTATTAACCATTATATGTACACATGAACAAATTATATATGCATAGGTTTAATGGCCCCCTAGGTTCACTTGGCTGCAAGTGGACCTGCTTATTTTAAGCATATATTTGCAGAAGCCAAGACTAACCATCAACTTATCACCCTACCAGAGGACATTCTAGTGTCTAGGCCTTCCCTCCATTTCACAGGTGCCTGAATGATCAGCCCACCCCCAGTTGGTACAGTGCATATGTGCTGTGTGATGTTTTACCTAACATTCACACATGCCTGAACCTGATCTCTCTTAGGCTAGTATCTGGAATAGTGTCTGCAGACCTTCTGGAAACATTTGGATAACATGGTTGTGAACTACCCAATAATATCAACTGTTAAATAAGCACTTGATTGAGAGTTAATTGGGAATTTGTAAATGACACTAAATTAACCCCTTTTGGTAAAGGTGATTAATTAAATTAAATTAAATTAGTATTTCTGAAAAAAGTTACTTAATTAAATTAAATTTATTTAATTTAGTTAATTCAATTAACAAATTAACAATTAACAATTGAAATTAACCCTTGTGTATTGGGCAGTGCAGGCTGATGCCAACAGACACATCAACAATACATTATACATATTTCATTATATCACAACGATTATTATGATTATGACACATACACTAGTTCAATTCAAGAGACACTGCAAGTTTTCTGTTTACAGTTTATATGGAAATTACAACAGTCGTTGAAACTTGAAGCAACTCATTAAAATGTCAAACATGAGTTGAGGTGGATATAAAAAAGAAAACATGTCACTGGTACGCTTTGTATAGATTGGCTGAAATGCCATCAAAATGTGGCAAATAATTTTACAAAATTTCTCAAAAACAATAATAAAAATGGTCTCAGATTTACATAAATACAAGACGAATCCTTATCACAAATCATTCACAACCTTTAAAATAAAAATAGCGATGGTTTTGATGGAATATCCAGCAAATTATTAAAACTCATTGACCCATTGAACCTTTAACATTATCAATAAATAGAGTGCTGAACACAGGACAATTTCCTGACAAACTTAAAGTAGCAAAAGTAATTCTTATATTTAAAAAAAATTATCCGACATTATTCACAAATGATATACCAATATCCCTTTTGCCTGCTATTTCAAAAGTCTTGGAAAGAATGATGAATAACCAATTACTAATGTAAAACTACTGCATGATCATCAATACGGCTTCAGACCCTACCATTCAACTGAATATGCAGCTCTAGAAATAGTCGATCGGATCACTGCACCATCATCAGCGGTCCCTCGAAATGGGGAAGACGTCTGCCAGGGGCTGGTCGTGGGTCCTGAGGTGACTCAGGACCTGAGGGTCCTGAGGTGACTTAGGACCTGAGGGTCCTGAGGTGACTTAGGACCTGAGGGTCCTGAGGTGACTTAGGACTTGAGGGTCCTGAGGTGACTCAGGACCTGAGGGTCCTGAGGTGACTCAGGAGCCCGATTCTTGATTTGCAGATCTTATTACAGTGGGGGCAGGAGGTTCCGGGTGGAAGGAAGATGTGCAGGTGTTGAGACATCTCCCTCTCCTTTCTCCTCTGCCGATTCTCCGCCTCGTGAAGTAGGCGGTCAGTGACGAAGCGAGCCGCTGCCTGGTGGATGCTGCGGCGCCAAAGTAGACGGTCGGCAGCCATGTCCTTCCAAGTGTTGACGTTAATATGACCCTTCTTCACGTAGTGTTTGGCAGAGTCTTTAAATCTTTTTCTCTGCCCACCACGGGTTCTGAATCCATGAGTCAGCTGGGCGAATCGTATTTGTCGTGGGATGCGGTAGTCTGGCATTCTGACACAGTGGCCAGTCACCGGATGTGAAGTATCTTTCTGAGGCAACGTTGATGGAATGTCTCCAGAGTCTTCAGGCGACATCGGTAAGTAACCCAAGCCTCACTCCCGTATAGTAGAGTGGTAATACCAACCGCTTTGTAGACCATCACCTTCGTCTCTTTCCTTAGGATGTGGTCATCAAAGACTCGGTGGCGCAGCTTCCTGAAGGACGTGCTGGTACAGCAGATACGGTGCTGAAGTTGTGCCTCGATGGAGGCTTTCTGGGACAGGTGACTCCCTAAGTACGGGAAGTGTTCGACAACTTCTAGGATTCCACCAGATAGTTTGATTTTGCATTGATGCCTGGAGTAGGTTGATGGATAATCTTGGATTTTCTTATGTTGGTGGATTGTCCTAGACTTTGGTAGGCTTCCGTAAAGAAGTCTAGGCTAGTCTGATGTTCTTCTACAGAGTGGTCAAGGATGGCAAAGTCATCAGCATACTGAAGGTCTATGACGGCAGTTTTTACCACTTGGCCTTGAGACGACTTAGGTTAAATAGCCTCCCATCAAGCCGATAGTCAAGTCCAACGCCATGGGGAAGTCGGTCACGAACGAGAAAAAGGATGGTGCATAGGTAGACAATGAAAAGGTCGGTGCTATGACTGCTTGACCCCTGTTCGGATGGTGAAAGGCTCCGTTTTAGTCCCATTGAAGAGGACGGTTGCAGTCATTTTGTCATGAAAAAGTCTCAGGATGGTGATGAAGTTGGCAGGGCACCCAAACCTGGACAAGACTTTCCAAATAGTTTCACGATTGATGGAGTCGAAGGCATTGGTCAAACATTGGTCAAGAATTATGAATAACCAATTACTCATGTATATTACAAATACAAAACTACTGCCTGATAATAAATATTGCTTTAGACCCCACCACTCAGCTGAATATGCTGCTCTAGAAATAGTCGATCGGATCACTACACAATTGGATAACAACCAGTTATCCATCAGTATAGTTCTTGATTTATCAAAAACATTCAACACACTTGACCACACAATCCTATTATACAATTTAACATTATCGTTGGAATCTTCAGCATTACAATTATTAAATTGAAACAGGAGACCGCACATCATAGGCAAATGGGAAGTATGTTCTGCTTAATTAAAGTTAATTTGGCTAAACCTGCTATCGGACAAGCTTCAATTACTTTCGAACTCCGTTTAACACAATATTTATTAAGTTGCTCCCACTGCATGACTAATTAACTGCGTCGGCTGCGACAATATTCGACTGGCAAAACAGTTTCCGATTTGTGTTAAAAGTTAAACATAATCCGATAAATTATTATACTATTACACTGCACAACACGACCACTCGGTTAGTAGTATTTATTTTAGGATTCATTCGTCGTAAGTATTTATTAGCAATCGACATATACCATCAAGTGGGCTGCTTGAAAACGACGTCGGTGGTCAACAAGCTGTACAGTTAAACAGACGACAATGACTTTGTTAGTTCACTATACGTTTGACAGTTGCAAGTGCAACTATCGTGACCTAAACTGTCTCCATAGCCATGAGGAGCAAGTTATCCCCGGTCAACATCCCCGATAACGTATCAATCTGGGACTTTATGCGGAAAAGACTGCAGCATCACAGCGAGAGAAACAGGGTCGCTTTGGTGAGTTCCAGTCCATGTACAGCAATGTAGTGAAAATGTCAAGAAAACACAGTGTGTTCACTACGTTTATTAGAGTCGTCTACTATTATGATAATAAGGTACTGCCTTTCGGTGTTCATCTTCGTTCTATGGCTGCTCAAAGAAAATTGTACTTTGTACAAATTTGGCACAAAAATGTTTCTGCACTAAAAGTTACGCGAGCAACGATATATGTCCACATCACAAGATCATATGTCTTCAGAGAATAGAGACGGTCATGTGATTTCAAATCAATTTCACCTCTTTAACACTTCGACTGTACAATGGTTGTGTTTTGCTGCATGAAAGATATGTACACGGAGTTGGATTTAGTTTAATCGCATGCTTTTGACTGAATACGTTCTTTGAACTTCAAGGAATTAATCCAATATATTACGTAATTTAGAAAAGTTGTATAGCAAACAGTAAGTTAAAATAGGTCACTTGCGTTTATAAGGAACTGTATCAGTT